>JAVJIX010000038.1:337500-512500 GCA_036785185.1 Paratrypauchen microcephalus
ATTGATATAGGTATTGATTATAGGTATTGTGTTCCAGTTTTTGCATCCTGTAATTGAGAGAGTATTCTGAGCAAAGGTTGTTTTTCTGTACTGTACCTCACTGGCAGATGATCTGGTGCTGGACTCACGTTTTCTTTTTCTTTACTCCCTGAGCGGTGGTGGGGCCTGGTCATGTAGGGATCTGAAAATGACGCAGCTATTTTGAAAGAATTTGAAGTTATCATGTTTTTACGACCATAAAAATCAGGTACAGTGTCTTTAAAATGCTCAATGAAGTACATGTTGCCATTGTGTCTTTGGGCAAGGCAATGTTACTGTTCTCTAGCTCCAGGGCAGCTGTGGCTTCAGAAGCTTAATTGTTCTTCTAGCACAGGCTTCTCTAGCTGGATCTGGACTTCAGAGATTTTGGTAGGAACCCCAAAGCCGTTTTTAGTTTTATAATTTTTAAACCCAGGGCTCATAAAGTAACACTTAATATTTTGATGGTGAGGTATCACTGTTACACAGCCCGGGTCCTGTGTGCGAGCTGTGCTCCTCTCTCCCTCCCTCTCTTATCTCTTATATCAGGTAAAAACAAGGAGGAGAAGCAGCTCCACTTATTTCTGTGTTTTGATCATGAAAGAGCAGGATGAGAGTCGTGCTGCAAGAAGATCACAACAGAGGAGGGTATAACCTTTCGATCACTTTTTATTTATAGCAGCAGTTTTAAAACCAAGAGTGATCTAAGTAAATAATTAATGTGTGCAGATAATTAGCAATCAATCATTGATATATAAGAGCCAGAAATGTTGTGAATTGACTAGATTGCATTATTAAAATGAAAACATGCAGCACGCTGCCAGGGGAATCCCAGTTACGCACCGGAAAGGGAGTTCCCCTGTTGCACAACGTGGTGCGTGATTCGGCTGTATTCTTCCGCACTGGAAAATAGTTCCCACCCAAAATGACCAAGGCAAGCTCTCCGTGTTGATTTGCACATTTATTTGCACTCGATATGAATGCGCTCTACACAGAAAGTAATTCGGAAACGCATCGAGCAAATTAATTCCTTTTGGCTGAAATCTTTCTCTGGCGACGTTAGACTCCAGTCTAAGGCGGAGGAGCTGCAGATACCGCGGCGGTCAGTGGCGACAGACTCGGACAATGGCTGGGTGAGCAGGAAAACGCTTTCCACCACTTATTTTAGTCTCTGGACTGTGGGGAGATGCCCAAATTTGACCTGGGGGTGGCATATCCCTTTAATGCAGTTGTTTAACGCATGGGGCTGACGTCTGCCGCTGTTACCTGATGTGCTTTGTGTGTGTAGCCCACTGTTTTGGTATTTTATTCTGCGTGGTTCTGTGCTGGTATGTTGTGGTTGTAGGTGCAAAATGCCAGGGCGGTTTTTTTATCCCAGTCTGTCACTGTTCCTCACTAACATTTAAAAGAGTGCTACATTTGTGAGTGGGGTGGGGGTGTTAAGTTTGTGGACAAAGTTTGTATTGATTTTCAAAAATGTTGTCCCAAAGAGAGAAAGCTATTGGAATAGCAGTAGGTCACATCAGAAAGTGTTCAGAAAGCAGAAAGTGTCCATTGATAATTGGGCTAACTTGAGGAATTGCTCTGTCCTCTATTATTCAAGTTAACAATCACAGGCCGAAAATGTTTTTCTTGAGGCTATGTATGCTAATGCATTGTCTCACCATGGTAACTGATAAATATTCCTCCATAGACACACATGCAACTTCAACATTCATTCTAGACTTTTAGCATCTGTATGGACCCATCTCATTTGGCTTTCAGTGAGATAAGTTACATGGTCCATCCTGGTCACTCGGTCCCCACACCCCTTCCTCTTCCTGAGGGCGGAGTCTGGAGCTCTTTTGTCTCTTAAGCCTTCTTCCTCCACCCTGAGCCAGCACAGCACCAGCTCAGCACATACCCCACACAAACACAATGTGCCCCTGAGAGAAACCCAACCACCAAACATATGAATAACTACGCCTGTAATAGCAGTAATCTCAGTATTACTTATAGCAGGTCTGAAAACGCAACTAAAAGCATCTAAGCAGTACTGCCGTGTTTTTATGAGCTCCAGGGGTAGTGAAAGTCAATCAGAGTGAAGTAGTGGTGTCATAAAATAAAACCAGAGTGGTGAAAAGGGTTGGGCACAGAAGTTATTTGTGGTTACAACAGTAGCAGTGGAAATTTAATTAGCTGTGTTTACACCATGAATGCAATGCACGTTATTAACCCAGAAGAAATTGTGATTTTCCTGTCTGAGAAGCAGTGGCATCTGATTTAAGCTAATGTGTACGAATATTGCAACTTTCACACAGAAAACTCATTCATTATTTTGGCTAGACTACGATACTGACTGCCAATCTGCCCCACCAAACTCATGCACACACCAATTTCATACTAGGCAAGGTGGGTGAAGTGTCTTGCCTAAGGACACAACCCCACCCACTGTCACCCCACAATTAATAACATTCAACATGTAACCTCCAGCTCCAGTCTCTGAAGTCGACTAATGGATGGATGAGGTGTTGATGAAAACTTTCATTGTCAAACTTTTGTGGTACGCTATATTTTGGTGAATTATTGACCAGCAAAACGTTACATGTAGGAAGAAGAAGCAACTTTATTGATCTCACACTGGAGAAATTCTTCTCTGCATTTAACCCATCCTGTTATTACATTTACATTTATTATTACTGTTGGGGACCATCTCCATGATTTTCTTGCTTCAGCTTGGTCAGGACCTCAGCTGGAGGTACCTATGGTGCATGTTTTGGGTTGATGGGGGAAACCGGAGTGCCCGGAGGAAACCCACCCAGACACGGGGAGAACATGCAAACTCCACACAGAAAGGCCTGGGCGACCCGGGGATCGAACCCATACCATGCATTCAAACTCCACACAGAACACACACAGAAAGGCCTGGGTGACCCGGGGATCGAACCCGGAACCTTCTTGCTGTGAAGCATGAGCGCTAGCCACTCAGCCACCGTGCCGCCACACATAAACAAGAAATGTTTATTACGCTACCATACGTTAGCATATTCTAATGTTAATAATCTACATGAAAAGTGCTACATGTGGTGATCTTTTCTAAAGAGGCTCTGGTGCTACTCAAAGAGCTCTAAGTTGCCAAAACAGACCTTGCCAATTTTTAGTATAGCTAACTTTGATGTTAATGCATGGAACAGTACCTGAGCCCAGAGAATATTGGCATGCTATTAGCAGTTACTGGAAGGGTGTATTGATACTTTCAAGATTCAAGATTCAAGATTCAAGATTGTTTATTTGTCATATGCAGAATCAACACAAGGTCAACAATGCAATGAAATGCTTAGGATCAGAAGAACCGTTGACTCGCTAAGATAGGCAAGAAGTACTAATAACATGCAATAATAGTACATGGTAAAAAAAGTGTTGTAAAGTGCAGGGGAAGAGGTAAAACAATATAATAAACAATATAATAAACAATATAATAAAATATGTAATAAAATGTAATAAAAAACAAGATACAATGTACAAGGTGCAGGTAGGATTAAATCAAGATCAAATAAGGTGTAAGTATTTCACAGATTGCGCATAATATGGTGTGGGTGTTGCATGTGGATTTCGTATTGCACATAGTGTGGTATAAATATTGCACATAGGTTATTGCACTGATTATTGCACATGTAACAGTAATTTACAGTGAGGTAGTGACAAACATGATATATTCATATAGAGCAGCAGCAGTAAACATAATTATGCATAATGAAAGGTAGTTTAGTGCAGTATTATTGAGAGTTCAGTATTATTTAGAGTATTACCCAGAGTTCAGTAGTCTGACAGCTTGGGGGTAATAGCTGTCTTTGAGTCTTTTTGTGCGTGCTGGCAGGCTCCTGTATCGTCTACCAGAGGGTAGCAGACGGAAGAGTCCTTGTGCCGGATGAGTATGGTCCTTAGTGATGCTGCGTGCTTTACGCAGACCCCTGCTGTGGTAAATGTCCTGGATGGAGGGGAGACTGCTGCCAGTGATGTCCTCTGCCGCTCGCACCACCCTCTGTAGTGCTTTGCGGCTCTGAGCGGTGCAGTTCCCATACCACACTGTGATGCAGCCCGTCAGCAGGCTCTCGATGGTGCACCTGTAGAAGTTTGTGAGGATGCTGGTGTTCATACCAAACTTCCTCAACTTCCTCAGGAAGTAGAGTCTTTGTCGGGCTTTCTTAACCACAGTGTCTGTATGTAGTGTCCAGGACAGATCCTCAGTGATGTGTACCCCAAGGAACTTAAAACTGCTGACCTGCTCCACCTCAGCGTTGTTGATGGAGATGGGGGGATGCTGGTCTACACGCTGTCTCCTGAAGTCCACGATCATTTCCTTAGTTTTGCTGACGTTCAGAGAGAGGTTATTTTCCTGACACCAGCTGGTCAGTGATTTCACCTCGTCTCTGTAGGCACTCTCATCGTTGTTGGTGATGAGGCCTAGGATGGTGGTGTCGTCAGCAAACTTGAGGATGGTGTTGGACCTGTGCCTGGCGGTACAGTCATAGGTGAACAGGGAGTACAGGAGAGGGCTGAGAACACAGCCCTGGGGTGCCCCAGTGCTGAGGACACATGTGGAGGAGACGTGGCTGCCGATCCTCACCGCCTGTGGCCTGTTGGTGAGGAAGTCCCATATCCAGCAGCAGATGGACGTCCCCAGGCCCAGGGCGGTGAGCTTACTTTGCAGCTAATGTCACTCTACTCACTCACTACTCTGTTAGAACCTCTATTAGTCAAGTTAGACTTTAATCTGAACTTTATTTTGACACAGAGCTGATTTAGTTGGAACTACAACAGGTGAGATAATTTGTGTGTTTAAACAAGTCTCTCACACATACAATTAATCACAAGCTAGCTAACATTAGCCAACAGCTTTTCAGTTATGAAAAACAAACTCCTCAACAGGATCATAAACACTCGTATTGATCACAGACTCCGGAAATGTTTAAATTCATTTTGTATTTGTTCTTCAGTTTTCAAACTTTTCCAAACATTTTGTCTGTGTTTGTTAATGTGTGCATTATGTCACCATGGTAACTGCCAAACATCCCTCCAATTATTGAGTGATGTCACTGTAAACTGTCAATAGCATAACAAAATGTTTATCTACTTATTTGACAGGTGCCTCATGGCCTGTAGCCAGTTATTGCAGACAAGTGAATACTCACCTGCCTGGAGAAAAAAGCCTAACTGTTTTATTAATGGAAAGTACAAGTTTGAATGCAAGTTCAAGCTCATAATTGGCACGATCTAAAATTAATTTATGACTAATTTCCCTTAAGACACAATGCCCTCATGGAATGATAAATGAACAGCCTCAGGTAGTGCAGGTTTGAGCATTAGCTCAGTGGAAACATGTGTTCAGGCAGCAGCAGGTGACCATAGAGAGCTCTAACACAGAGAGCTGTCAAAGGTGCCACTGGTTAAAGAGTTAAATCATTAGAGAACAGTCCTGTGGCTCAGTGGTCAAAAAGGGGGTATTAGGATAATATTTGCCAACGCCTCACATCTTGAGATCACTGTGATATCTTTTAGCGTTGCTATACACCTACTGCAATATTCACATGTATTAACATGTTCAATACCTTTCATAGTTTTTTGCTCTCTGTGTATCAGTCATTCCTCCTTCAGAGCTCTATCATAACACAAGCAACGTGCATCCTGCAAATAAAACTACTGCACATCGCATCAGGTTTGTGAAGTTATAGTGCATTGTTTTGTACCATTCCTTTGTACTGTATACGTATGTGTGGAAATTAGCCATGCAGAAGCAGGTGGAGGTGATGCAGGCTTGTGGGCTGTGCCTTAGATAGACTCATACTGTTAACTGTAAGGAGGGCTTGAATAGTGCCCTGGAGTGATTCTAAGATTACTCAGATCTACAAATTGACAGATATTAATAAGTATATTTTTCATGTTTTGGGAAATCCAGAGATGTGAATTATGTTTTCAGAATCTGATTTACCACCTTCTACTTCTACTTGAGCAATATAATCTTAAAGTCATAGTGTCCTTACCTAAACATAGGTAATTTCCTGCTTTAGCCAATAATCTTTCCCACCCAACTCAGTTATTTCACACTATGGACACTTTGCATTGGTGGCTATGCTACAAATGCTTATTTGATTTGTGTAGCGAGAATCCCTCTTGCTGTGCAAGGCTATATTTCACTATCAGTCGGTTTAAGGTTAAGTTTCAGATAAGTGGGACAAGTATGTTAACTAGATCTCAACAGAAAAAAAGCTTAGCCTTTAGCTTTAAGTCCTACCCACTGTCTCAGATATTGTTTTAGCTGGGAGCACCTTGTGTAATTGCGGTAGCCTTGTTCCCATCCATCTGTGTTTTGTCTGAGAGAAGGGGAGAGAAAGTTTATCAGAGGAGACATGTCAATTAGCTCCAGGGTACAGAAGGCAAAGGCAGGGGTCAGAGGTCAGCATGGGGCCAATCGTCAGCTGTCACTAACTATAAATACTTACTGTGCACGAGTGTGTGGAGCCACACTCAAAACACATGTCCCCCACACACACATTAGGCTCCCATGTGTTCTGGGGACACTCCATTCATTTGAATTTGAGGCAAACCCAACCAGGACCACAGCAGCCAAAAGCAACGCAAACGTGTGCTCTCCAATTTAAAGTGTATATGAGTGTTTGATGATGAGTGTGTTTGATGTTTTTGTCATTAATAGTTGGTTTGCTGGAATAGTTCCTATGGTAAATATTTTTCATAGTTTTAGATCAGTTAAGTGTAATTTTGTGGGGAAAAAAAGTTGAAAAGAAAAATGGTGAATTCTAAAACAGAATACCTCTACCTAAGTAAACAACACAGAAAATTATAATTTGCACATAGGGAATACATTTTTAACCTTAATTCAACAAAACAAGCGTGTTCTATTTTTAGTAGTCTAATCTTAAATATTGTATAATTGAGACAGATTTTGATCCTTAAGAGTATGGTTGCTAGGTTAACAATTATGGAATTGCCTCTATGTATGTCATATCTGCTGTCAGTATCCAAACATTAAAGGTGCATTGCGCAACTTTTCTGGTGGAGGGTCCATCACTTGATTTTCTCCATGAAGATGTTATTGTTTTGCTTAGAATGTTCCATAGTATGACATTAAATACATCTATCTAGCATTTATTCATTACAGGTGGTTCTATTGCTCAAAAATACAATAACTCTCTCAGTGAATAGGGTTGCCTCTCCACAGATCTGACCTGTAATGTTGCCTGTAGTTGTCTCACTTGAGAGAGACAAATTTAATCTCTACTGTGGAACATTCTAAACAAAGCAATAACATCTCCATGAAGCCAAGCAGGTGAAGGACCCTTCACCAAAAAAATTACACAATACACTTTTAAATATATCTATGTTTTAGTATTCTTATCTGTCATAAGCCCTTCTGCCACATTTTTTAATTTTACACTGAAATCCAAAAGAATAAAACCATTACATGTGACCCAAACCAACAGTATATACAAACACACACTTGTGAAGTGAGTGACAGCCCTGCCTTAGCCCCACATGTGTTACCTATTGGCTTTTGCACGGGACTGGCCACACTTCCCAGGCAGCCGTGGAAAAGTACACTCCACAATTCATTGCTTCCTTCTCACCAAATTAAAGGTCCCTTGTTAAAAAAAAAAATATGGGAGGAGTGTGAAGAGCGTGTGGATTCACGAGGAGAGGGCCAAAACAAGGCTCTCTTATAACTCCAGAACTGAACCCAATATCTGTGAGAGTGTCTGCGGACAAGGGCAGCTGCGCACTCTGTTTACTTATCACGGCTTCATTTAGTTGATTAATATAACGGTTTTAAATGGAATCCAGCATAAAGGTAATGCATTAACAGTCTCCTGAAGTCCCATTGAGTCTATCATGTGTAATTATCAAGAGTAATATGTTGTCAGCTTCTAAAAGTACTGCTGTTTGTCAAATCAGAGCAGGTGGAGAGAATGGAGAAATAATCTTTTGAAAAGTCAACTCAGCTTCACCTGCAGAGGTCTGAGTGATATTTTTAATTAGGCCTTATTTGACAAAAGTCTCTCGTTATTTTTGAATTTGTTATGACTATTTATACGTTTGCGCTTTTTATTATAATATATTGTGATATATTATAACACGTGTTCACTGTGTTATGGCAGCAGTAGCTCAGTTGGCTGAGAGTGCAATTCCAGCTCCCAAAGGAGAATACTGCTGTCTGTGCACTGTCGGCTTTTGAGAAAATTGAAGGCTTTTAGGTGCGCCTTATAGTGCGGAAAATACGGTACTTACAATTTTCAAAAGTAATTACGTGTGTGATGGGTCCAAACATCAACAGGAGCCTACAAAGCTGCACAAGGCAAATCTCGTCTCAGTCTCCTTGGAGTATGTAGTAGATTTTACTTTTATTAGGAATAGTTTGAAACAAGCCCTTTAAACAAATACACAAAATATGATTCAAATGAGCTTTTGTTCAGTACATTTTGTGTATCCAGTACACCTGAAATATTGTGACATTGTATCGTCAAAAGTCTCATAATAATATCGTGGGTTTCTTTGCTTAAATTCATAGTTATGGTGCAGCATTAACTAAAAAATGAGAGAAAACTACATAGACCATGATGCTTTGCTCTGGTTCAGTCCAATCTACATGATGAAATAACTGATATTATGCACTTTTAAATCTCAGTATTTTTTTTGATTATGACAGAAAAGTACCATATTCATAGTTTTGTTAGCCTCCACAAAATATTGCAATATAAGATAAGATAAGATAAGATAATATTGTTACATCCCTAGCAGCCACTCATTTATCTGACATTTTGAATTCTTTTAGTATGCCTTGTAAATCTCCTCCCTGGGTGTCCTCACTGGTCTTCCAAACTTCTCCTCCAAAACCTCCAACGCAAACTCTACAAATGTCATCTGCAGCAAAATCAAACAGACAAATAAACCAAACCCCACATGTGACGATTGCCAAGTGTTGCGTTCACTGGCAGCTCAGCTCATTCTAATCGGTCTCGTATCTGGTTTTGCTCGCAGACGTTTTACAAGCTCTCAACAGTGTCTGATTCGACAGTTAAGTTTACAAACTGAACTAATGACCGTGAAAGACATTAGACTAACATTTGTGTCCCCTAAGTTCAGCTGCGGCAGTCCTGATTCGAAAAACAGCCCCTCACCCTCCCTCATCTCCCCTCCCACCCTCCTCTCTCCATAGTCCGTTTCCTCCTGTAGCATCCCAAAGGAAGACCACTCATGTGTACGCAATACATTTTTAACTTAATTTAATAAAATAAAGGTGCTATCATCTATTTTTAGCAGTCCAATCATAACTATTGTCCAATTTAGACAGGTTTTGGCTCTTGTTAACAGTATGGTCATATCAGGTCATATTTGCCGTCATTTATAAACTTCACAGAAAATAAACAGGAAGTAAATGTATAAACTTTACCAAAAGAGAGAGACAGAGAGAGAGAGAGAGAGAGAGAGAGAGAGAGAGAGAGAGAGAGAACAGGAAGTAAATGTATAAACGTATACAGAAAAAAGTACATTTAAAACCTTGACCAAAATTATTTGAAAAAAAGAAAGAAAAAAAAGAAGTAACTAGCAAGATTTTTAGCAAAATAAAATATATCTGTGTTTATATTTGGGGAATAGGCCCTTTTGCTGCATTTTTCATTTTATACTGAAGTCCGCCTCCCTCCTCTCTCTATAATCTCTGTTTCCTCCTGTACCATCCCATAGGAAGACCACTCATGTCTACTGGACCCCCCCTTCCCCACTAGCCACATGTTACTCTGCACATCTGGGTTCTCACTGTCTGAGATGTTGATGCTTATCTGACTTAGAGTAGTTTTTCTTCACTCTGCCTCCCTGAGTTTAGCTTTTGGGAGGGCCGTAATTTGCGCCATTTATCACATGGTGCTGGACTAATGAGATTGTTTAAAATGAAACTCCCATGTGGAATTAATAAACCGTTGATGTATTTTTCCTATATTGCCCCATGATATTTTAGGTCGTCATGTACTGTATTGTTTTTTGGGGTTAGCTTCAGAAATGACAAGAAATGAAAAAGCTCCAGATGAGACCATAGGAAATAATTTGTTACTGGCTGTCAAACAACTCCTCTAGACAAATTAAAGGCAATGTAAAAGCGCAAATTTGGAGCCAGATCCATATTAGGAGTAGGAATTTATTTACTTACAAAATAGGGAAATGAAAACACAAGGATCATGTACAGTGGGTTAATATGAGCTATTTAAGACCAAAATGAGGAGGCTCACTGCAGCGGTTACAGAGAGAGGGGTGACAATTTTCCAATGTAAAGTCAATTGGAAACATGAGTGGATGGAGCTGAAAGCGCCCCCATGCTCCCTTCCTATTTGGAACGTGGCAGCTAGCGGGTTAGCTATGTCCATTTATATTCACAGTCTATGATAAAAACACAACTAGTTCATTTTAACAGCTTGCAGTGGTTCAAAGTTATTCCTCACATTGAGTTTATAAGCACCTTTCACTACTCGCTTTTTGCTGTCACGGTAAAGCTAACAACAACTAGCATGCTAACAGCAACAAGCATGCAAACAAATGCTGATGACAACTAGCATGCTAACACGCAGCAATAAACTGATTTGTAAATAGACAGAGACAGTACACAGCAGACTTTCTTTGACCTCGAGAGCTCCTTATACAATATACTGTACCTGAACTGGGGCAAATACCTGGGAAAACTGTGTACAAGCTTTTTAAGATTATGCTAAAAATATGTGTAATGTTTTCACCCACTGCATAAGCTAAAGTAATTACTTAACATCAAAAAGGTATATTTAGATAAGCGAGTTATCGATGTGTGCCATAACTTTGTAATATAAGCCAGTCTGATCTTCTTGGAAACACTAAGCTGGAGGAATGAAGACCCTTAAAGCACAATGTTGGCTCTCTTTAAAATAAGCTCTGTTGTGGTTTGATTGAAATTCGAAGCTGGGCTGAAAAATGCATGGCAAAATAAAACAAGTCACAGAGGATTATGCACAAATTGGATGGTAAAGCTGCAAGTCTCAACATGATAAGAACAGAAAACGCATACACAAATATACCAAGTTCACTGTACTCAAATATGAACAAAGATTGTTATAGCTTTGCCTGGAATGTCCCAAAGTATGGCATTACAATTCTGTCTCAAGCAGGTGATGCCGTCAGGTAGAATTTACAGGTCAGATATGTGGGAAGGTGAAAAGTTTTCTTTAATAAAGTATTTGAGTACAATAAAAGCACCTGGAAATTAATCAATACAGGAAAGATACATTTAATGCCATACTGTGGAACATGAACACTTGTATTGATCACAGGCTCCTGAAAATGTGCTGTTTAAATCCATTTTGTATTTTTTCTTTAGTTTTCAGACTGTATTAAAACATTTTTTTAGTTTGTGTAATGTGTACATTGTGTCACCATGGTAACTGTTGAACATTCTGCTAATAGAGATACATGTAACATCCCCAGCAAAGTATCAATATTTTCTAATTTCCCACATGTGTACTTTAATAAGTTAATCAACAAAAAATGCTACTGCCAAGTCCAAAAGGTGTAAAATAAAATCTGGATAATATATGACCATTAAAGCACATATGGCAGGTTAGTCTAGTAATTTCCCTAAAACAAATTAACATCATTATATTAATTAAAATCTCGCTTAATTTTGGTGAAATTTATCATTTTACTTGGATGAAAAAGAGCAGCAGATATGAGGTCATGCCATAACTGTTACTTAGCAACAGTACTATAAACAAGGACCAAAACTTGTCTAAATTGCCCAATAGTTATGATTAGACTGACAAAAACAAAAGACAACACTTTTATTTTGATAAATGAAGGTTTTAAGTGAAAATCCCTTCCTTTTGTGTATGTTGTCTCTTCATTTTGGATGGACTTTTTGTTGGTTTTTTGATGAAGATCAATAATATTTCGAAAAACATGAAAACCTGTCATATGCACTTTAAAGGGGCACTGTGCAACTTAGCTGGTAGAGGGAGTGCCACTTGCTTGCCTCGATGAAATTTTATTATCTGCCTGGAATGTTCGACAGTATGGCATTAAGCTTATCTACCTCCAAATATGTGACACCATCAGGCCAGAACAGGTCAGAACAGTAGAATGGTGCTGCGCTTACAGTAAGAATGCATGTTTTTCATTTATATGATTATCTGTTTTTATTCATATGATATTTTATTGTTTTTGTTTTTTTTGTTTTTTTTATAGTTTTTAATAGTTTTTAATTTCTGTAGCACTTTGGTAAACCTGTGTTGTTTTTAAAGTCCATTATGAAGAAAGTTGCAATTTTTCAATGTATTTTTGAGCAATAAAAACACCCGTTTGAAATAAAACACAATACTGTGGAACTTTCCTGGTAAAGCAATGACATCTACCTGGACACAAGCTGGTAGTGTACCTTCTACTAGTAAAGTTACACAGTGCAGTATAGTATTTGTAGCGCCACACTTAAAGGGATAGTGTGGTTTTTTTTTTATGTTAATCTGTATGGGTTTCCTTCTAAAAGTTCTGTGTGTTGACACCGGCTTACCTCTGACACTCTCAGCTGATCCCGGTTCCGCTCGCTTTCTGGAGCTCAGGTAATTAGGTCCGGTAACTTCTCTGAACATTAAATAAAGCTTGTTTTTCTTCTCAAAACAAAACATTAGAAACGGTGATATAGTTGCGTCCCAAACAGTTGTCAAGGAAATATCCAGCAGCGAACTAAGCGATCGCGTATTGTGTCTGCCGACTTGTATCACTGCGCTCACGTTAGCGTATCAGCCTGTTCACTTGTAAACTTCCGCTTGTGGCGGACCGCATCTGCCGTACACTTCCGCTAAAGGTGAACAGGCTGATACAGCTAATATGCGCGCTGTGATACAAGTCGGCAGACACAATAAGCGATCGCTTAGTTCGCTGCTGGATGTTTCCTTGACAACTGTTTCGGACACAACTATATCACCTTTCGGACAAATGTTTTGTTTTGAGAAGAAAAACAAGCTTTATTTAATGTTCTAGAGAAGTTACCGGACCTAATTACCTGAGCTCCAGAAAGCGAGCGGAACCGGGATCAGCTGAGAGTGTCAGAGGTAAGCCGGTGTCAACACACGGAACTTTTAGAAGGAAACCCATACAGATTAACATAAAAAAAACGCACTATCCCTTTAACATTCTGTGCTCTCAAGGCTGCAGTATCCCACAAGGCAAATATATTAGAACAATACACTAGTGCCCCTTTAATAACCACCAGCCAGGAATAGTCCATCAGATAACCGTGAAACATTGCACATATTAAAACTCCAAACATGTCATCAACGCTCTATCCACCAAAACAAACCAGGGAAAGCCACGAAGCTGGATTTAGCTGCTATTCAAAAGAGTTATATGGACACTTTCTGATGAGAATATGACCAACTTGAGTAGTAATGCGCCAATACAACACTGGTTCAACTTTTATAGGCAATGTTGATGAACAAATTTGGTCCTGTTTTGTGTTTTTCTCGCATGTTTGAATGACAAATAACAAACCTTGAACCTTAGTGTCTGAGGTTGGATCTGATAATCAAATCACATGTGACAAATAGCTCCAAGAATTTAAGAACAAAAAATAAGTTGTTTACAATTAATCTATACTCCAAAGGGCAACTTATTATCATTTTAAATCAGAATCTCAGGAATTCACAAAAATAATAATTCCAAGTTTGTGACGCTGTGAGAGAAGGCTAAAGATAAACGCTAAACTACTCAGGGTTTATCGTCAGCTTTTTCTGCATTTATTTCAATTCTTTGAGCCTCTTCAAATATAACTTAATATATAACTTAATAATATATACAAAATATTTTTAGTGAATTTGACCTAGATTAAGCTGAAGCGAAACTAACATCCTGGTGCAGTTATTTTCAATCAAAACCAGAAAAGTGACATGTTTCATGAGTCAGTTTCATGCTTTGCTCTGTCCAAGTCCTAAAGCATCTTCAGCTCATGGCATGTTTTGAAGCCTGTGCATTTCGAACCATACAAATGATTATTCAACTACTAAATTAGTTGACAAGTATTTAAGTAATTGATTAGTTACGATTAATCGATTACCTTGTTGGAGCATTGGGTTGTTTTAATGCACTGGGTTTGGTGCATTAAAACAACCCAATGTTTTAATGCACCAAAATTAGTTGACAAGTATTTAAGTAATTGATTAGTTACGATTAATCGATTACCTTGTTGGAGCATTGGGTTGTTTTAATGCACTGGGTTTGGTTAATGTTAAAAACATTATGCAATAAAAGTATAATGTTTTTGTTTTTATGCAAGTATCATGGATGGATAAACAGGAAACAGTTGTTGCTAACATGCCGGCTCAACATATACATTTTCATCACTGGAAATACAAGTTTATCATAAGATCAAGTCCAGGTTTTGTGAAAAATGGTAATGTTCTGTTTATCTGCATTTTGCCATCCTGTTTCCTCCTAAATCTGCATTCTTATCCAATCATCTCACTTGAGCAGCTCCTCCTCTGCTTGATGTTAGAATGATGTTATTGATATTTTATTTAACAACCCAAATTACATATAACTGCTGATAATTACTGGTAAAAGTAACTCCTTTGAGTCAGAGAATACCCATATCTATACTCCATGTTCAAACACAAACCCTCAAACCACATATTATTTGCCTTTCCATCTGGGGGGACACTTAGCACATGTAGTATGGGTTTGTGTGCACGACGACTACACAAGGCCCTGTATGTGCGTGTTTGTGTTCATTCATGGGGGGTGTGGGGACAGAGAGGCCAGTGTGTACCCCACACACACAGCTCGGGCATGGGTCAGAGGAGCTCCACAGGATGAGGGGGGGGCAGATGTAAAAAGCAGCCGTGGTGAGGGACAGTCATCTGATAGAGAGCCTGTGTAATGGACCCAGCAGAAGGATGGAAGTACGCCTGGTTGGGACATGTTTTTATAATACATGTTTTTGGTTCTGGGTATTTGCTATGTAAAGGAAGAATTAAAGTAATGAGTGTTAGCCATTCAACTGGCTGTCCTTGGTCAACCTTGTCTGTGGGGTAAAGTCAGTGGCACTGACTGAGAATATGTGGCCAAAGCTCATGTCAAACCCTGATCTTGTCAGATTTCTGAAGCTAAGCAGAGCTGGGCCTGGTTAATACTTCATGGGAATATCAGCAGGGCGCCGATGGTAAAAGCTGTGGTTGTGTCCTTAAGCACAGGTGAGGTGTTGAGGTGGTGGCTGTGCGTGTGTGAGTGTTGTTCAAGGAGCCGATGGTGCAGATTGGCAGGCTTGCTTCTGTCAGGTCAGTTGTGGCGACAATAGGAGCTTACCACCACCAAGTGTGGAATTAATGAAAAATGTTGTATAAATCAAATGCATTATTAATAATATATAATAGCTAGCATCTGAACTCTTTCTTCTCAACATTGTCTATAAAAGTTGTACAATTCTGTAGTAAGTTAGACATGCTATCTGTGAGATCTGCAATGCTGTTTTCTTGATGATTAAGTCACAGTGAATTGTGAATAAAAATACAACATATTGTGTGAGTAATAAACATGTCTGTTGTAGCAAGGACAATAAAATATAATTAAATTCCTAATGAACTTTTTACCTTGCACAGAAAAGCATAATTCATAACTATCTGTATCCACATTTTACTTCCAAATGACTGAATTAGAATCCAGTCACATTTTGAGGATCAGATTTTTTGCATTAATCCCATGTTAAACCCGCAAACACTGATGTAGCTCTACTCTATGACATCAGCCCTCTCCCTGTCTGCACCAGCTGCATTGGGACTCGTGTAGTTCAGTATCAGAGCAGTATTTGGGCTTGGGCTTTGGTGTGTGATCCCAGGTGGGCCGTGGGGAGGGCCTGTGCAGTACAGGGAGGAGCACAGCCAAACGCTCTCACTTTCATGTGTCTTTCATCCACAGGTTCAAACCGCGCAGACGGAAGAGCGCAGACCTGGTGAATATCTGAACTCGTTTGATCAGGCCTTTCATGTGTCCAGCCCTCACTTCCGGTTAACACACACAGAACAAGTGTGTGGTGAAGATTTGCAGAGGAGTCTAATGACCGGGATGAATCTGTATTAAAAAAAGGTAGAGTTTTAAGGGTGCCAAGTTTTAAAGATGACTTAAAAGTGCATTTGATTTATATTGTGCTTTTTGGGAAGTCAACAACAGTTTATATCTCATTATTCTCCACACCTGTTGGTAAGCAGAGCCACAGCTGGGGTAGACTGATGGAAGAGAGACTGCCAAGCTGCGTCACTGGTCCTGATCCATGGACTTTCTTTACCTACAAACTCATATTACGGCAGTGCAATATCTGCTCTCATTGGCCAGAGCTCAAAGAATATGTGGACTGAGGGTTAAAATAACTTCATTCAGCTTTAAACAGTTTCGGTTTTGTATAAAGCACTGATCTAAATGTGTCTAAACTGCATCTAAAATTGTGTAATTAAAGGAACTATAGTAAGAAGTACTTCAGTTTTTTATGTGTACTTTTACTGAATAGCTCTTTACTTGATTTTTCACATGAAATAAGTTTTGTACTGTCTGCATCTAATTGTAAAGCAGTTAAAAAGCACTTTGGACAGATAATTAAGAAGTGGTATTAGCAGTGTTGTGGCATTAGTTGTTGTTAGCATTAAAAAAAACAACAACATCCATTCCATCCATTTTCTTCCACTTATCCAGGGCTGGGTCATGGGGGCAGCAGTCTAAGCAGGGATTCCCAGACTTCCTTCACCCCAGACATTTCCTCCAGCTTCTCCAGGAGGACCCCAAGGCGTTCCCAGGCCAGCCAGGAGACATAGTCCCTCCAGTGTGTCCTGGGTCTTCCCCGGGGCCTCCTCCCGGTGGGACGTGCCTGAAACACTTTCCCGAGGGAGGAGTCCAGGAGGCAGCTGGAACAGATGCCTGAGCCACCTCAGCTGGCTCTGCCCTACTCCGAGCCCCTCCCGTGTGACTAAGCTCAAAAGAAAAAAAAAAAAAAGAAAAAACTTGTAAGTGTAAACATGGCAGCAGTATTTGAATTTGTAATTGAGTATTATTTGTAGCCAGGGGGTTTCAGCTTCCTGCAACACTTCAAGGACTTTATCTCATTGGAATGATACAATATTTAGTTTTAAACTGTTAATCGCTATGGCAATGGTCCTACTTTATCATTCCACTACTAAATAGTACTGATAGAACTAGTGCTGCAAGTTAGTATTATCAGCCTAAAGGCACTGTGCACTGTGTAACTTTCCACCACCAGTTTGTATCTATGGAGATGTTATTGCTTTGGGCTTTTGTGGTATGGTAATAAACATATGCATCTCCATGGAGACATCACCAGGCCAAGTTACAAGTCAGATCTGTGAAGAGGCAACCCCGAGCAGGAATGCACATGTTCAAGATATTTTTTCAAGACCCGTAATTTCATAAATGCTAGATAGATATTTAATGCTATACTGTGTAAAATTCTAGGCAAAGCAATAACACCTCCATGGAGACAAACAGGTGATAGACCAGAAAAGTTACGCAGTGCAGCTTTAACTTTCCTTGCCTCTATTAAAATGGGAGCAGAGCAGATAATAAAATATTATAAGATTATAATATTACAATATTACAATATAAATAAGACAAAAACAAAAATTTCAATTTATTCCAACATTTAAGAGAAAACGTGTTGGACTATTACCAGCTCCGAGCTCTTGTATTTTCATAGTGGAAGGTGAGATATTAATAGCGTATTTGGCTGTACCTTGCGGCTTTATGACAAGTCTGGACACAACCATCTTCCTCTTCCCGGCCCCGACCACTTCCTCTGTTTCCCTTTTCTGGCCTTGTTTTAAGTGTGAACTGCAGACTGGCTTTGGAGGTTTTCTTTGCAAACAATACTAATTAGGGAGTTTTTTCACCCGTCAATTGAACAAAAGCGTGGATTGTGTGAAAAATATACAGTCTAACCAAAGAAGAAGTAGGAGTTGAAGTACAATGTTGTACGATATGTGTGTTTTTATAATTATAGAGCTTGGGATTGAATGTCAAAAACTTTATGGAGTTGGAAAAGAGTGTCAAATTTTTGTAGAAAGTAAAAAAGGAAAAGAGCCAATTCAGTACTGGTACACTTATAAAATTATATTATATTATATTATATTATATATATATATATATATATATATATATATATATATATATATATATATATATATATATATATATATATATATATATATATATATATATATATATATATATATTTATATTAAACAACTAAATGGATTTTCAGCCTTGAAACTGGCAACCCAAATGAAACGTGTGAAGTGCATTCTGCTTTCTGGTTGGATAATCGTCTGGAGAAGCAAAATTTACTCTTATGAGCTTTAAGCCACGTTATAATGTTGTTACCTCATCAAAAACATGCCTGGAGTTGTGTTTTGTTTCATTCACACATTTTGAGTAATCCTGTATTATTGGGTTGTCTGCATCTCCTAAACTCATTATGTTCTGTTCCACCTTGTGATGTCATGTAGTGGTAGTTTTCAAGTTAACAGCTACCTTTTACCTTTTGTTCAGTAGAGATGAGCAATTTCAGATCTGAAGATCATCCAAATGATTCTAGTGAAGGTGTATGAATTTTAAATACACAGTAAAGCACTTCCTATATTATCACATGACATCACAAGGTGTAACAGAGTTTTTTTCTGTTTGAGAGAACAACTCTAAAGCCTAAATTTGCAGGATTTGTGTGTTATGTGTGGATGAAACAAAACACAACTCCAGGTATGTTTATGTTGAGGAAACAACATTATAACATAGATCAGAAAATAGCGTGATATGGGCCCTTGAAAAATAAATCAGCATAAAAATTGTTATCAAGACATATAAGACATATATTTGATTTGAACATCTCACATCTGGGGACACAGTTGGGCCATGTTTATAAAATTGAAAATCAAAATCTCCCACACACGTCCTTTAGTATCTCTTGGATGCAACACTATCACAACCACTCAGAACAGGTCTCATCTTGTGTCAAATCAAGTGCATTGACTGAAAACTGCTAATACCTGCAGCTATTTGTTCACTCCAGCCCATTTCTGTGTCTCTGTCATAGTCTCCATCACCTCCCCTTCTCATTAGCAGCGACGCCTGTCCGGATTAGCCACAGCAGCTCCAGCGCACCCTGCACACAGCTAACCGCTAACGAACCCTGAGCCCATCAAAGCACACTCACTCACTCGCGTTAGCTAAGACAAACTGTCATAAAAGTGGGATTTGCCTGCTCCCAAGACCAGAAACCACTTGTCGGCTGTGGTGCGGTATGCATGTCTATTATACACAATGTGAGAAAACACAAAGGGAAGCGTGGATGGAGGAGTGTAGACAGTGCGGAGAGAAGAGCTGTGGTTCAAGTCCCCAAACAGCAAAACAGTAGGCCTGGCAACGGTGAGCCAGCAACGCGCCAATACACACTCCCATGAGCAAGATACAGTGGGCAAAGGAGGTCAGAGAGAAGAGAAGAGAAGGAGGCTTGCATGGGCCCCCGAACCTGGAGGAACCCCCAGTCAATTACCCTTCAGAGCCATCAATGACCTCAGACCCACTTGAAGAAAAAAAACTTCAAGAAAAAACTTCAAGAAAACACCATCACCCTCAGTATCTGATGGTCATGTTAACTCTATCAGCCTGTTCACCTTCAGAGGATGTCTACGCCGAAGTTTACAAGTGAACAGGCTGATAGAGATAACATGGGCGTAGTGATACGAGTGGAGAGAGACAATACGCGAATGCGAAATACGCTGCTGGATGTTTCGTGGACAACTGTTTCAGACGCAAATATATCACCTTTCTAACAAATGTTTTGTTTTGAGAAGAAAAACAAGCTTTATTTCATGTTCCAGGGAAGTTACCGGACCTACTTACGTGGGCTCCAGAAAGCGAGCCGAACTGGGATCAGCTGAGACTGTCAGAGGTAAGCCGGTGTCAACACACGGAACTTTTAGAAGGAAACCCATACAGATTTACATTTTTAAAAAGTACTATCCCTTTAAGAACATGACAGCAGTTTCCATCAGATATTCAGAGGACTTTGAAGACTACAGTGGGAGGAAGATGAGCAACAAGAGGCTTTAGCAACTTCGTCCAGTTTAATCTGCTGCTGAAAAGAAAGTGTAATCTCATCATATGAGATTCATGTTGAAATAATCAAGTATTTAATGGAATTCTACACAATCTATTTTTCCTATATTTACACTGAGAAAACCTAATGAGAATACCAGACTCTTTTTTCTGAGTGCCTTAAATCATATAAAGCAGGTGAGCTGCACCAATGAAAGCTATTGAAAACAATAGCTTGCTTGAATGACTTAACCATTGCTATGTTTTTGGAAGTGTAAGAATCGTGGACTACACCAAAAGTGCTGTAGGACCTGGATTAATCTATAATAAAATGAGAGAAACCAGTACAACAATAGGGAAAGGACAAACGGAAAGAGGATGGGTGCAGCAAATGTAGAAATAGCAGTCCACGGGTTTCATAACGATGAAAAATTAGCACAGATGTATTCATATGTAAGCTTATCTGAAAACATGAAAAAAGAAATCAAGGCATACAACTTTAGGAGATTGTACTATCTGTTCACAACTTCTGGAATGCCTCAGTATGACACTGTATTAAGCATTAAAACATTTGTTGGCAACGCAGTTATTTTTGGCATCTGGCCTTCTTTATTGAAAACAAACGCCATGTGTTTATCTAGTACAAAGTGAGATGAGGAGACTTTGATGCAAAAATAATACATGTTGTGCACATACGGAGCACAACAGCTGTTGCACTTCCCAAAGTACTCTACCCATTCACTGTACCCATCAAAATAAAGACAAAAATAAATAAATAAAAGGTTTGGGTAAATCATATAGTGGTTATCATATAGTGGTCACTAATGGGTGTGACATAAATTTTCATAGCATTTTCATATGTTTGGCTTAATGTTTTACCCTGCACTAAGTTTAAAAAAAAAATAATGTAAATATGTGGAATTTTAACTACGGACCCTCTGGGACTGTTAAGCTCTATAGACCTTGACAGAATCACTACTTTTACCACCTACTACTGCGTTTGTTACAGTACAAGAGCAAAAAATAAACCTTCTAAAAGGCTATCTCTAAAGAAAATCCACAACAATAAATTTTTGAGAGCTAAGCGTTAAGTCAAATATGTAATGATTGAAGTACTTTTTAGCATAGTGCGTGGATAAAAACAACAGTGAAGCTTGTAAAAAGACACTCATCACTGGAGCACATGGCTAATGATGGCTAATTAAAGTAAATAAAAGTCTGTTAGCGCTGATGTCAGTGTAGCTTAGTTATTTTACCAAGCTCACAAAAAAGGTCAAACGATGCTAACAAAGAGGTAACTCAAATGTATTTTCTGTCATTATTAGTGTGTTTTAAGAGCCTTCACAGTCTGCATTTAACATTTACCAGCATTGGCCACAGACGTCAACAGCCGCTACAGGCACCTACGGGTCCACATTCAGAAAAATAGAGAGTGGTATCAGATTGGTGATATGGTCTGAATGCTTGCCAATACCAATAGTCGTAAGAATGTGTGGTATCGGTATTGGAACAACCCTAATTAGAAGCCCACAAGTTTTTTCCCACATTAGTATTTAATTTGTCCAGATATAGTACAACTTGCATTAAGAACACCTACTGAAATGTCATCAAGGCTAGTGTACGTGGCTGCCAATGGAATAACACTTGAAGTCACTTGGCCACATCATGTCCAATCTATAGCCCCTTCTTTTAGGGCTAAAACTTCTGATTAGCGATTTTGGTGTGTAGATTTTGCTCCTTTTATATGTATTAAGCTTGTGTGCATGTGAGCAGATGGGAGAGCGATAATCAAAGTTTGGCAGCGGACGCCATCTTGATTGTGTGGACTGTTAGCCAAAGCCTGTGGAAGTGGCCCATATGAAAACCAGATGAGAGGGAGCAGGATTAGTGTGGTGTGACAGACAGTGAGCAGATATCACAGTCAGAGCTCTACAGAGGATAGGGCGACGAGTGGAGAGAGATGCTAGAGATGTCCAGTTTCAATCTAGTCCAATATTGTCCAGTTGGTAAGGCAACATGGTGTATAAAACAATTCTTCATGTTTTTCTAATTATTACTTAGTTTGATTGGCTAGAGCTAAATATTTACTGTAGTTTCACATCAGTCCAGAGGCAGTTTGTGGAAATTACAGAAAATACAGTTTGTGGCGTGAGTTCTAAAATAAAATCCTTCTACTCATGCCATCAACACCAAAAATGCCATCCAAAATGCAGTGACCGTTTACTCGCAATTAAGGCATTTTTCTGACAGATTAAACATTAAATCAAAGAGGGCGTATTATGCAAAATCCACTTTTTGGAGCTTTCTACCATATTATAACAATGTTCCCTTATCAAAAACATGCCTGAGGTGGTTTTATATGTCATCTGTGTTAAAGTAATCTTGCAGTCTCTAATGGGCGCTAACCTTCCTTACAGTTAGCAGTACAACCCTGTCCAAGGCTAAGCTCACAAGCCTACGTCATCCATGTTCTCCCACAACAATTCTCCATACAAAAATAATGCACAACAACTTGACAAACCTGATTTGATCAGCAGTATTTTCATTAGCGAAATGCATGCCGATTGTGTTGTGATGGCGCTCTGAAGGGGGACTTTGTGCAGGAAGCAAGGAGAGGGGGTACTCAGAGCATCAGAATGAGTAATCTACTGTCCTGCACCTGAAGACGCCTCGGAGTTGGCAGTTACAGGTTTTGGATTTTACACGTGTTGCGAAGACAATGGGAGATTGATTTAAAAAACTGATGGGCCTACCTTTCTTGACTTTTTTGGATGGCTGTTTCTTCTTGATGAACTTTGCAGTGTCTTGTGGGAGGTCCAACTGCTCAGTATCTCCTGAGGCCTCTGCTATGGGTTCAACACCGCCTGAAAGAGACAAGAAGATCAATTGAACTCTGTGCCCATTTTAGTCTATTTATACCTTAAAAATGTTGACCACAGTAGTTTGGGTTCATGTGACATCAGATCAGTGTAGAATCCCTATAGTTTAAAACAGAGCCGGAGCTCATTGTGGCAAAATGTCCCTGTTTGGTATAGTCATCGGGTCACATGAGCTAAATATGCTCTCTGACTCTTCAGGAAAGCCAAAACTGCATCTGGTTTTTGCGACACATTGCCTGCTATCTGCGTGCGTGTAAAAGCTTTGTACATTTCAACCTGGAGAGACTTATACAGACACACAGAAAAAGTATTAGTGGGCTATTTTTAATATGTTATCTTTGGTACTCAGACCCTGGCAGAAGACACTGTAGTGAAAGGTGTGGCCGGTTAGATGAAGTTTAGGAGATGTCTTTCTCCTCGGGGCCTGGACACTGGAGGTGCTAAAGGGTTAGGGTTAGGGTTAGAGGAGAGTGGGACAGTGAGAAGAGAGAGGTGCTGGAGAGGAGGTGGGGCGTGGCACAAATCAAAACAGCCGTGCATCTGCAACAGAGGTGTAAATTGGGCAGAGTGGGCGCTGATTGAACAAGGAGGAGGTGTGGCAAGCAGTAGGGAGGAGTATTTGGAGTGAGGTGATGAAGGCTGAGGAGCAGGTGAACTCTGAAGAAGCAGTGAAGTAGATGAGAGCGAAGTTAGGTCTTCCAGGCTGAATTTAGCTAGCTCCATATGGCCCTAAATGTATTAAAAGGATATGCCACCCCCAGGGCAAATTTGGGCATCTCCCCACAGTCCAGAGACTAAAATAAGTGGCGGAAAGCGTTTTCCTGCTCACCCAGCCATTGTCCGAGTCTGTCGCCACTGACCGCCGCGGTATCTGCAGCTCCTCCGCCTTAGACTGGAGTCTAACGTCGCCAGAGAAAGATTTCGGCCAAAAGGAATTAATTTGCTCGATGCGTTTCCCAATTTCTTTATGTGTAGTGCGCATTCATATCGAGTGCAAATAAATGTGCAAATCAACACGGAGAGCTTGCCTTGGTCATTTTGGGTGGGAACTATTTTCCAGTGCGGAAGAATACAGTCGAATCACGCAGCACGCTGCCAGGGGAATCCCAGTTACGCACCGGGAAGGGAGTTCCCCTGTTGCACAACGTGGTGTGTGATTCGACTGTATTCTTCCGCACTGGAAAATAGTTCCCACCCAAAATGACCAAGGCAAGCTCTCCGTGTTGATTTGCACATTTATTTGCACTCGATATGAATGCGCACTACACATAAAGTAATTGGGAAACGCATCGAGCAAATTAATTCCTTTTGGCCGAAATCTTTCTCTGGCGACGTTAGACTCCAGTCTAAGGCGGAGTAGCTGCAGATACCGCGGCGGTCAGTGGCGACAGGCTCGGACAATGGCTGGGTGAGCAGGAAAACGCTTTCCACCACTTATTTTAGTCTCTGGACTGTGGGGAGATGCCCAAATTTGACCTGGGGGTGGCATATCCCTTTAACTAAAAGAATGTAGGGGGCTAACTTCTCTGTCACCATGCCTCCCAAGTCTCAGCTACCACTCAAGCTTCAAGAAGAAAGATGCCGAGCGGTAGGATAAGCTGGTGAGGAAGGCAGGATTCTGTAGTGGGTGCAGAGCTTGACTCACTCACATATGTGGCTGAGAAGAGGGCCCTAAACAAGCTCCTGTCCATCCTGGATAACCCCCAGCACCCCCTGCACAGCACCAGCACTGGACAGAAGATCACCTTTGGGGACTATTATTATTATGTTTTTATTCATTGTTTCTACTGTTGGTCTGCTGTTGTTGATGCTTGCATTATGATTATGATTATGATTATGATTATGATTATTATTATTATTATTATTATTATGGTTATTATTATGGTTATTATGATTATGATTATGATTATGATTATGATTATGGTTATGGTTATGATTATGATTATGATTATGATTATGATTATGATTATGATTATGGTTGTGGTTGTGGTTGTGGTTGTGGTTGTGGTTGTGGTTGTGGTTGTGGTTGTTGTTGTGGTTGTTGTTGTTGTTGTTGTTGTTGTTGTTGTTGTTGTTGTTGTTGTTATTGTTGTTATTGTTATTGTTGTTGTTGTTGTTGTTGTTGTTGTTGTTGTTGTTGTTGTTGTTGTTGTTGTTGTTGTTGTTGTTGTTGTTGTTGTTGTTGTTGTTGTTGTTGTTGTTGTTGTTGTTGTTGTTGTTGTTGTTGTTGTTGTTGTTGTTGTTGTTGTTGTTGTTGTTGTTGTTGTTGTTGTTGTTGTTGTTGTTGTTGTTGTTGTTGTTGTTGTTGTTGTTGTTGTTGTTGTTGTTACTATTTTCATTATTATTATTACTTATTATTATTACTTACTTTATCCCATTCTTGCCTGCATGCACTTTTCTTTCTTGTTCAAAATGTCCTGGAGCTACTGTGGCAAGTACATTTCTCCTGTGTGAGATCAATAAAGTCTTATCTTATCTTATCTTATCTTATCTTAAAGGTGCATTGTGCAATTTTTTCTGGTGGAGAGTCTGCCACCAACTTGGAGACGTTACTTAATTCCTTCTGTGAGTAGGGGCTACTTTCCACAGATCTGAAATATAATATAGCAGCACTGTAACCTGTTTGTCCCCTTGTGATAGATTTATACTGTGGAACATTCTAGACAAAGCCACATCGTTTCCATGGAGACATCAGGTGGCAGGCACTCCACAAGAAATGTTACATAGTGCACCTTTAAGATAAAATGGACAAAAGACAATGCAGCTTGTCCTAACCAGCTCTGTGTGTGAGAGTGAAACCCCAGTTGAACACAGTGGATCAGAATGGATTTGAGGAGATTGAGAGGCCAGTGAATTGGACGCCTTGTCTCCCTGTGGCCGGCTCCTCTCTTCCTGCCCCCCCCCCCCGCTTCCTTTGCCGTCTCCTCTTCCTCATTTACCACTCTATCCCATTCTGTCTCCAGCTTATCCCCCCTGTCATTGTGCGCTCTTAACAGCATCACTGGTAACTACTGAATCTGCTCACCACAAAGCCCTCCATGGTCACTGACATCCCAAGACAAAATAACATTGGTCAGTTTGGTTTGTCTTAGGTCTATGTCTGTTATTTCCTAAGAATTACTCAAAACTGACTCTTGTGAACTTAAATCCATGTTATAATGCCTAAATACAAAAACATATTTGGAGTTGTGTTTTGTTTCATTCACACATGCTTGAGTAACCCTTTATTATTGTCTACATCTCCAAAGCTCAAAATGCTCTGTTCCACCTTGTAGTGTAATGTCATGCAGTGGCAGTCTTCAAGTTAACAACTGTATTTTACCTTTAGTTCAATAGAGACTGGCAATTCCAGGGCTGAAATCATCCAAATGATTCTTGTGAAGGTGCATGGAGTTTAAAAACACAGTGGAGCACTTCCTGTATTACTGCATGACATTACAACAAAACAAAACACAACTCCAGGTATGTTTGTGATAACAAACATTAGAACATAGATCAAAAAATTGTGTAAAGAGGGAACTATGCTTTTAGTATAGTTTTTTGTTAAAGGGCTCAAAATTTCCTCTTCTCCATAAACATCTTCCTGGAATTTTCTACAAAATGACTTCTTCTCCATGAACAAGCAGGTGACTCCACAAAAAGTACTTTTTAGGCAATAATGTTTCGCCCCAGTGCAGATATACTGTATAAGCTGATCTCGGGGCCTGCATCCACTTATAAAGCATTTTATTGGCTGATAATTGCAAAGTGTCGTGAGCAATTACAATGCTCGGAATACATAAGGTAAGTGAGGAATAATGTTGAACCACTGCAAGCCATTAAAATGAACTGGTTCTGTTTTCATGTTTTTTAAGACGGTAAAAATCAAGTACAGCATTTTTTAAGTGAACATACAAGTAAAAACTAGGTTACAAAAACATGCATGAATCTCAAAATACAACTCATGAATTTAAATCTTGCATATTTTCCTACCACCCCACATACTGCAGCGTAGGGTTGTCACGATACTAAAATTTCAAACTCTATTTCAGTACTAAGGAATAGACTTGATACTTGATACAGATGCAGATACCATGATGATAATAAACATTTTATTAAGACAACAGAATGTGATTTTCAACATTAAATAATACTACTTGGAGTTATATCTATGTAATCCTTCAGTCGCTCCATAGTGGCCCATGGGTGTATACTAGTCTATGTGGTCTTATATTGTTCCGATACAGCTCAATCATTTTAAAACGATTTAAGAAAGGTTAATTTATGTCCTGTGAATGTGACTTTTTTAGTATCGATACTTGCTCAAATGAGTATCTAGTTTCCATACTAGTTCATTGATTAGTATCAGATTTTTTATACTTTGACAACCCTACAGCACTGTTTTCCTTTTTGAATCATGTACCATGCAGTCTACCTTAAGGTGTCTGGGAATGTCCACATTTCCCCTAAGCTCTGCTACATGTGTGTGCATAGATTAACCCATAAGCCCCCTCTAATATTTATCCTAGCCCTCCTTAAAGCCAGTCCAGTTCTCTTTGGTGGCGGCACACACATCACTGCTTGTTTGAAATGGGATACGTGCTGCTCTTAATTGGGCAGGTGTTTTTCTAAGCCCGCTCCCCCCCCCCCCCCCCCCCCCCCCCTCGTACAATTTCACGGGAATGTATGAACAGCAGGTAAGGAAATAGGCCACCTGAGAAGGAGCTTAGGCTGACCCCACACACGATACACTTACATTCTTGTTCCACTGGGTGTAAATAGAACATGTCATTTGACTGGGTTAAAGTGGAAAGAATTTCGGACACTTTCTGCTATGATGCAATGGCTGATATAATGGGAATGCTTTCTTGGAATTCCAAAATTTCGGATTAAAAAAAAAACAATTTGGGATTTTGGGGGTAAACAAATCAAAGTTGTTGCCCTGAATCCACTTCAAAAATTAACTAGAGCATTTTTCTAAATAAGCTGAACCTGAAAACAATAATTTTTCACTTTATGGATCATTACTTGTGGTACAGGCAGTGGCGGAGTTAGTAGTTTGGGGACCTTGTGCTAACTGAGTTTGGGGCCATCGAAACTCTCTTTTTTCCTTTTTTTTTTTTTTTTTTTTTTCAGTCGCACTTGTGAGCAAGGATGCAAGGACACAAAGAAGGAAGGAACCGAAGCTTGTCATCATTGGCATGCAACATTGGCCTGTTTAGGAACAGGAATGATTGTGGCTGCTTTAAAAAGGCAAGCAAGGCAAGGATGCAAGGAAAGAACATTGCAAAGACACAAGGACACAAGGATGCATGGAAACTGTATTGCACAAAAATAAAATTTTTTTAAAGTTCAGCCATGTTTAAATAAGTGCCTATATTTGAATCTTTATGTAAGCCATTGGAAAAGCTTTAGGTCACAAATGGACACATTGGTGACAGTGTGATTATTGTTTTGGGTATTTTGTGTGGTCTTATCTGGGCTGGTTTTTTGACATCTCAGGCGCCTCTTGGACAGACTTTTGACAGTCTTGGTCGGAGGATGGAGCTCCCTGTACCTCTGTGTGTCTGTGTTGGAGAGTGGAGACACCAACATTCCTGCTTTATTCTGGGCTGTGGTCTGGAGACAGGGGGTGACACAGTGCCGCTGCGGTCTCCAGCAATTTGACTGTGGGCTTTACACTATTTCAATCCCCCATACGGGCACACATCTCTGGACACGCATTACACCCACGGGCCTGGCACTCTGGAAAAACAGGGCTGAAAGACTGAGACTCTATACCGGATTAGATTATATAAATATTAGTTGTTTTGATTTATTTAACAACTTACTAAAATAGTATAACAATTTGATTGTAGATTAGTGACACTGACAGTAGCACAGTAGATTAAGTGTTAAGTGCCTTCATTTGGTTAGTAACAAGAAGTGCAGTTGTTGTGTTCATGGGCAAGCCACTTCATTTACATTGCCCAATGTCTGCACCCATATGTGACAGCAGAAAGGGCTTCCAGCGTAAAAACAAACCATACAATATGTTTATACTGTTTATATTATTGTAAGTTTTAGCTTATATCAATTCAAAAAAATATATATATATATTTTTGTGATAAGTACTGTGATAAGGCAATAGTTTGTGTTTTAGAATTTGATGTAAATATCTCAAATGGTGGGACAGGCCTATACATATACACACACACACACACACGCACGCACGCACACACACACACACACACATACACACATATATATATATAGGTTTTGAGAGAAATGTCAAAACAGAGAAATTCAATTTGTCAACTGGACAAAAGTTTTTATTTGGTCAAATGTTTTGCAGCTTATCCAAGCTCAGATCTGAAGAAGCAGCTTGGATGAGCTGCAAAACGTATTCAACCAAATAAACTTTTGTCCAGTTGACAAATTGAATTTCTCCTTTTGCCGTCATTAGGTCCACAAACTTTCCATGCTAACTTCATGGTTTCTTTTCTGGCAGCACGGTGGCTGAGTGGGTAGCACTCATGCTTCACAGCAAGAAGGTTCCGGGTTCGATCCCCGGGTCGCCCAGACCTTTCTGTGTGTGTTCTGTGTGGAGTTTGCATGCATGGTCTGGGTTCGATCCCCGGGTCACCCGAGCCTTTCTGTGTGGAGTTTGCATGTTCTCCCCGTGTCTGGGTGGGTTTCCTCCGGGCACTCCGGTTTCCCCCACCAACCCAAAACATGCACCATAGGTACCTCCAGCTTTGGTCCTGACCAAGCCGAAGCAAGAAGATCATGGAGATGGTCCCCGGGCGCAGTAATGTGCTGCTCACTGCTCCTGATAACAGGATGGGTTAAATGCAGAACTGGAATTTCCCCACTGTGGGACTAATAAAGGCATAGCTTTCTTTCTTTTCAACTGACAATCACACATTTGGGGGTTGAGCACTGGCACCACTTTCTGAGGCTATTATGTAACAATAATTTAATTTTTGTTTATTTGTACTGACAGAGAAGACACTAAACATCTTGCCTGTTTTGTTTCATGTGGATAGGCCCAGTAATTACAGAGATATTAACCATAAACCAGGTCAATAAATCTACAATCTGACAGTCAATTCCACCATTTCTGACCTGCCTCCAGCTCCATTTTAAACTATAGGGATCAGCAAATCCAACCTTCGGCCTTATCACTTCTATTATTAAGCAGCTCTGCACAGGTAATGACTCTATTTCCAAACTGGAGTTTGCTGTGTTATTTTTAGTCTTTTTGGAGGAGAACTCTTCAATTTGGAACACCACAGAGTCAGAACAAAGACAGCTGCTGAGGATTACACACTGCCTGGCCTCTGCTTCCACAAACGGACACACTCTCGCATCTTCTCCCCTCTCTTTAAGTCCAAAATAGACACCGGCCCCAAACCACAGCTACCAATGGAGCCCGAGTGTGGAAAGAGCTGCACTAAAACCAGGCCTGAAGTGTGTGCGCGCATACAGATGGGACGTCCGAGTAAACAAAGTAGTTGCAAGTGGTAAATAAAGGATGTTTCAATGATTCAAAACAGAGAAAGTGAATTTGAAAGATAAACAGGAATAAATTGTGCTGAGGGGGTTAACTAGTGGCTATTCCATGCAAATTCTACAGTTAAGTTTTTCCAGAACAGAGATTTCCCAATCCAGTGTTTTTAGCTTCTGATCCGATACCGATTTCTTAGGTCGTTTTCACACCAGGAAAGTCCGATAGTTCACTTGCTTTGGTCCGGACCACATTTTTTTATTATTTTTTATTTTGGTGTGGTTCGCTTTCACACTGCAGTTTTTCCCCAAGCGAACTAACATCTATAAACAAAACCACGTGTGCTGAGGTCGCTCAGCCGTTGGACAGAAATGAGCCCTGTCCAAACCCGGTGTCCAAACGCGGAAGGAGGAAAATAACAGTGTTACGTGCTGTTTTCAATCTAGCCTTAGGGTTAGGGTTTGCTCAGTTTTTACAGTTCTCACAAATGTTTGAGCAGCATCGTGAGGTTTACACTATTTTACAATCAATATCCAAACGACAAAGTCACAGGGCAAGATGACTACGGAGGACAGCGCTCATGTGCGCATCAAGTTCTGACTCTTGCTCTTCACGCAAAACGTAAGTAAGCCTCGTAAGTTTTGTTTTGTTTCGTTTCGTCAGCCTCGGTTTCCCATAATGCTCGACATACGACGGGAGCTCGTGAAGTACAAAAAGCCAACTTGTGTCGGATCGAGTCCGGTCTGCACTCTCACCTCAAACGAACCGCACCAGAGTTCGAATGGAACCATGCCGAGACCGAGCTTTTTAGGTGGTCTCAGTTCGCTTGTTTGCTCCGGATCGAGATTTTTGGTTTTTATTCACACCAGCCCAAAAGGTCCGAATCAAAGGAGCAAACGAACTGTTTTAAACGAACCAAACAAGGCAGGTGTGAAAACAACCTTAATATTTGTAATTCCAAAGTTTTGTTTTCACTCTTAAAGGGTGCATTGTCTAATTTTTCTGGTGGAGGGTCATTAAAATGAGGGTGTTTCATATTAACTTGGCAAGTGGCTTAACAAAGACTTTTAGAATCACAGCCATGATTTAGCAAATCATTTTTATTGAACCGTTTAGAATCGATTTGAAATATACTGTATCATATCAAAAGCTCACTGTATCGAGATATGTATCCTATCATGGCCTGTGTATTGGCTGGTTAGCTCAAAACTGCACCTGAAAAAGGATGGGTCAAATGCAGAATTTCTCCTGTGTGTGAGATCATCCATCCATTTATCCATTTTCTTCCGCTTATCTGGGGCCGGGTCGCGGGGGCAACAGTTTAAGCAGGGACGCCCAGACCTCCTTCACCCCAGACACTTCCTCCAGCTCCTCCGGGGGGACCCCAAGGCGTTCCCAGGTCAGCCGGGAGACATAGTCCCTCCAGCGTGTCCTGGGTCTTCCCCGGGCCTCCACCCAGTGGGACATGCCCGGAACACCTCCCGAGGGAGGCGACCAAGAGGCATCCGGAACAGATGCCCGTGCCACCTCAGCTGGCTCCTCTCGATGTGGAGGAGCAGCGGGCTCTACTCCGAGCTCGTCCCGTGTGACTAAGCTCCTCACCCTATCTCTAAGGCTGTATCCCTCATCTACCCATCACTTTACAAACAATCACGGAAAAACGACAAAACATTAAGAAATCGGTCATGGACTGCGACACTGATCACCATAATCTGCCTACTATTATCCGGCGACATTCACCCATGCCCAGGACCGCATCAAGCAACACCGCCGGAGAAACCATCCATCAACAAACCTGTACAGGAGCGCGCCGCTACATTCCTACAGGTATGCCCACTGCACGATGCGCTACGGTGTTGTTCGGTGTTTTCTAACCTGTCCTCTCCGTCGTCCTCACTCGATGGCGCCGCGGTGGAGACGCCGGGGAGTCGAGCCGGGATCGCCGCGGCCGGGTCGCCGGGGTGCCGTGGTGGGATCCAGGGGGACATGGAGGCGCGCTCCGCGCGGGTCCTGCTAGCCGGGACATGCTGCACCGGGGCGCGGCGTGTCTGCCGGGGGACGCCGACGCAGAGGCCGAGGCCGCGGCAGAGCTGCTCGACGGGACATCCGCATATCCACGCTCCGATAAACTTATCAACTTGTCAGGTTCCACACGCTCCCACCACATCTCGCATTCAAAACAGGAAACCACTTAATCCAGGAATCATAAAACACAGGAAATGGGCGACTTTTCGAACTGTCAATCATTCACGGATTGTGTGGGACCCAAATGCCAAACCAAAGGGACTATTAGTTGGTCACCTTAATATAAGAAGCTTTATCTCAAAAAGCGATCAGATTCAACATCTACTACTGGAATCAAATATTGACATTGTGGGTTTCTCAGAATCATGGCTCTCTCCAAACTCCCCTACAGCAGCTTTGAATATTTCAGGTTATGTAACTTACAGGAGGGACAGGGATAATTCAAAAAAAGGTGGGGGGGTCTTGGCCTTTGTGAAAGAATCATTAAATTGTCAGCAAATCCATTTTTCAAGTTGCATACAACTAGAGTGCTTAGGTCTAAATGTGTCACTTTCTCCTCAAATGTCATTTACTGTAGTTGTCATTTATCGGCCCCCATCAGCTGACTCCAGTTTTTATGACCAGTTTGAAAATATGCTCAAAGAATGTAACTTTGATAAAGAAGTTATAATATTGGGAGATTTTAACATTAATTGGGAAGACAAAAACATGAGAAAAAAGCTGAAAGAAATAACCAGCAAATTTGACTTGACACAAACGGTTTCCGGTCCAACTAGAATAACCAATTCTACTAGCACGCAAATTGATCTCATATTTACCAACAGGCCAGAAAGAATTTGGAAATCCTTTAATATGCTGACAGGACTATCTGATCACAACCTCACTCTCATATCCAGAAAACTCACCAACAACCGCTTTCACCCTCCTAACAAAACCAAAATGACCACTACCATTCCTAGAAATAAATATCAACACTTTTTAACAGCAGCTCATCAAATAAACTGGGACGAGCTACTTACAGGCACTGACATTGAAAAGGACAGTAGTATATTTCAAAACACCCTGCACAAAACCATTGGGGACTACACACAAAAACTCAGAACAAAAAAACATAAAAAACGCAATCCCTTGGATAAACTCACACATAATAAAATTAATGAAAGACCGTGACCAGGCACTCAAGAAAGCTCTCACAACAAAATCCACCCATGACAGAGGCATTTTTGCCATGTTAAGAAACCGAACAGTAAGAGCATTACGGAAGGCAAAGGCCGACTTCTTTCTTAACATTATTGATAAAGCAAACGGAAATTCGAAAGCAATTTGGGACCAACTCAAGAAACTAACAGGAAGTCAATCTAAGGACAATAAAAATTTGGAGATCAAAATCAACAACCAACTCACAAACAACCCAGCCTCTGTCGCTGAAGCATTTAATTCATACTTCATTGACTCAGTAAGCTGCATAGCCAAATCCTTCACCCCAGCAATCACTAAAATGTCCACTACAATCTGTAATTCACCTGCGTTCATTTTCACACCTGTCACTGAATCTGCCATATGCCAGACCGTCAAAGCACTCAGGCCATCCAGGTGCAAAGATGTCTTTGGCATGAATACAGTCATGCTGAAGGACCTTAGCTCATCCATCACTCGCCCTCTCACCATGCTCATCAATCAGTCACTAATACAAGGCAGGTTTCCTAGCATTTGGAAATCCTCTGCAGTCATACCAATCTACAAAAACGGAGACCCCCAGTGCCTAGCTAACTACCGACCCATCAGCATACTTCCAGCCACATCCAAAATCGCAGAGAAAATTGTTGCCAAGCAAATCACCACCCATTTGAACACCTCACCATACAAACTCCACTCTATGCAGTTTGGCTTCAGGTCCAACTACTCAACCGAATCTGCAACCTGCTACTTCACTGAAAATATCCGAGCACAACTGGACCGAGGTGGGGTGGTGGGAGCTGTATTCCTGGACCTGAAAAAAGCCTTCGACACTGTAAATCACAATATTTTGCTGTCCAAACTGTCTTCATTCAACTTTTCTCCAGATACACTGAATTGGATCAAATCATATCTCACCAACCGATCTCAACATGTCCGTATTCAGTCCCATCAATCTACTCCCCTTAATCTGCTCACCGGTCTTCCCCAAGGTTCCTCTCTGGCCCCACTGCTCTTCTCACTGTACATTAACGACCTCCCCTCTGTTTGTAATAACGTTTCCATAATCATGTATGCAGACGATACAGTAATTTACACTCATGGCAATAACTCAGCCCAGGTTGCACATACACTCACTAACTCCATGATCCAAATTTCATCCTGGTTAGAAAAGTCATGCCTCAAACTCAACACATCCAAAACTGTAGCTATGTTCTTCACCAAAACCAACACAACAACCAATACCATGCCTGATGTTCTTGTCTCCGGAGAACCTCTGCAAATTGTAACAGAATACAAATACCTCGGCTTATTAATTGACTCCAACCTCACATTCAAAGCACACATCAATAAAATCTGCAATCGTATCAAATTCAACATCCATAATTTCAGACACATCCGTCACCAAATGTCTACCCTAGCAGCAAAAATGTTCATGCATTCAATGATTCTGTCCCACATTACCTACTGTCTACCCATCTGGTCACTTGCCACTGCCACAGCTCTGAAACCTCTGTATTCACTGCACAAACGCACAGTTAAAATCCTGGACAAAAAACCCAACCACACCCATCACTGTCCAATATTACACAAACACAGTCTACTCAACTTGGATAACACAATCAAATACTCCAATCTATGCCTCATCTATAAAATCATGCACGGTCTGTCAGCCCCACCACTTAGCCGGTTTATAAATGTCAGAAACACCACCCACAGTAGAACCAGAGGAGCAGTAAGAGGGGACTGCATCACCCCCTTCAGAAAGAGTACATTTGGTCAAACATCCTTCTCTGTCCGCGCTGCCTCTGACTGGAACCTCACTCCCACCACCATCAGGAACGCAAACTCATATGTCACCTTCAAAACAAACTTAAAAGAATGGCTTATGGACAATCAGATCTGTGAGCACTAACTCATGTGCTCTCGCTGCCCCCTGCTAGCCTCTTGCCTCCTCCCTTGGTGTGCGTGACTGTGTGACTGTGTGTCTGTGTGTCTGTGTGATGGTGTAACTGTGTGCCTGGTCAGTGCGATATATGTGTCATATTTATGTAGTGGTTTTATGATGAAGTATGTCTCTGTTGTGCCTGGGTGAAAACATATGTATTTGTTAACTGTCTCAATCGTTGAATTGATCTGTTGTCAGTTGTTGTCATGTCAGTGTCTTGTCCCTGTAAATAGTGATAATTTTATATTCTATATTTTATATCTATATTCTTTATATTTTATGTAACCATTGTTCCCTGTTTTTAGAATGACAATTACATCTGTCACAGGACTACAGATGAAAAATAGCCTCCTGGCTAATTCTGGCATATTGACAGAAATGTTTATGAATATGCACTGTCCTGAAATAAATAAATAAATAAATAAATAAATAAGGGTGCGTCCAGCCACTCTGCAGAGGAAACTCATTTCAGCCGCTTGTATCCACGATCTTGTCCTTTCAGTCATTACCCAGAGCTCATGACCATAGGTGAGGGTAGGAACGTAGATTGCCCTGTAAATCGAGAGCTTTGCCTTTTGGCTCAGCTTCCTCTTTACCACAACGGTCCGGTACAGCGACCGCATCACTGCCGACGCTGCACCGATCCGCCTGTCAATCTCACTCTCCATCCTCCCCTCACTCGTGAACAAGACCCCGAGATACTTGAACTCCTCCACCTGAGGCAAGGACTCCCCACCCACCCGAAGAGGGCAAGCCACCTTTTTCCGGTTGAGAACCATGGCCTCGGATTTGGAAGAGCTGATCCTCATCCCAGCCGCTTCACACTCGGCTGCAAACCGCCCCAATGCATGCTTGGAGTCCAACATGCACCGGAAACAGGTCCGACTTACTACCGGCAATGCGAACACAGCTCCTGCTCCGGTCATACAGGGACCGAATAGCCCTTAGCAAAGGGCCCCGAGCCCGTACTCCCAGAGCACTCTCCACAGGACCCCACGAGGGACACGGTCGAATGCCTTCTCCAGATCCACAAAGCACATGTGGACTGGTTGGGCAAACTCCCATGCACCCTCGAGCACCCGATGGAGAGTATAGATCTGGTCCATTGTTCCCCGGCCGGGACGAAAACCACTCTCCTCTCCAGCACCCTGGAATAGACCTTACCGGGAAAGGCTGAGGACTGTGATTCCCCGATAGTTGGAACACACTCTCCGGTCCCCCTTCTTAAACAGAGGGACCACCACCCCGGTCTGCCAGTCCAGAGGTACTGTCCCCGACTGCCACGCGATATTGCAGAGACGTGTCAGCCAAGACAGCCCTACAACATCCAGGGACTTGAGATACTCAGGGCGAATCTCATCCACCCCCCGGGGCCTTGCCACCGAGGAGCTTTCCAACCACCTCAGTAACTTCAGCCAGGGTGATGAATGAGTCCGCCTCCGAGTCCCCAGCCTCTGCTTCCTCCTTGGAAGACGTGACGTTGGGATTGAGGAGATCCTCAAAGTATTCCTTCCACCGTCCAATAACATCCCCAGTCGAGGTCAACAGCTCCCCACCCGCACTGTAAACAGTGTTGGTGAAGCACTGCTTCCCCCTCCTGAGGCGCCGAACAGTTTGCCAGAATTTCTTTGAGGCCGTCCTCCTCCATGGCCTCTCCGAACTCCTCCCAAACCCGAGTTTTTGCCTCTGCTACCGCCCGGGCTGCAGCACGTTTGGCCCGCCGGTACCCGTCAGCTGCCTCAGGAGTCCCATGAGCCAACAAGGCCTGATAGGACTCCTTCTTCAGCCTGACAGCATCCCTTACTTCTGGTGTCCACCAACGGGTTCGGGGACTGCAGGCACCACAGACCTTACGACCACAGCTACGGGCGGCCGCATCGACAATAGAGGCCGAGAACAAAGCCCACTCGGACTCTATGTCCCCAGCCTCCCCCGGAATCTGGGAGAAGCTCTCCCGGAGGTGTGAGTTGACGGTATCCCTGACAGAGGGCACTGCCAGACGTTCCCAACAGACCTTCACAATACGCTTGGGCCTGCCAGGTCTTAACGGCTTCCTCCCCCGCCAGCGGACCCAACTCACAACCAGGTGGTGATCAGTTGACAGCTCTGCCCCTTCCCCGCGGGCAACGCCAGAGAAATGGAGGGTCCAGCCCCCCTCAAGGAGTTGGGTTACAGAGCCCAAGCAGTGCGTGGCGGTGAGGCCGACTATATCTAGTCGGTAACGCTCAACCTCCCGCACGAGCTCAGGCTCCTTCCCCCCCAGCGAGGTGACATTCCATGTCCCCAGAGCTAGTCTCCATGTCCGGAGATCCGGTCGCCGAGGCCCCTGCCTTCGACTGCCGCCCAGATCTCTTTGCACCCGGCCGTTATGGATCCTCCTGTGGGTGGTGGGTCCACAGAAAGACGGCCCCACGTCGCTCCTTCAGGCTTCCCATGGGGCACGGTCGAGCGAAGCCCGAAGGTGTGAGATCAATAAAGTCTTAATCTACTATATTGTTTCGGAAACATCTTAATGAAACCCACCCCTACCGCTCAGTCAGAATGTTTCTATTTGAGTAATAAATCCACCTGTAATTTAAGAAATATAAGGTAGAACCAGGCCTGGACTGGCCATCTGGCATACCGGGCATTTTCCCGGTGGGCCGACAGTCCTTGGGGGCCGGTATCGGTGCTGTTTTCTTTTTTTTAAACTTAGAGCCCGGTCACCGGCCCACAATTTAAAGGAGGCGGCCCATTGGTCCATCTTCAATATAGACAGTGGACTAAACCAATCAGGATATAGAGAGCGGTCCCACCCCTTTCTCTGCGCTGAGCCCCGCCAGTTTCATAATCATAACTGTTGAGCGAATGAGCGGGGAAACAAGGAAACGCGCAAGAAAGGATGTGCGGAGAATTAGCGGACTGCACCGGCTATGGATCCTACACACTGGCCGTGACTTTCATCTATCCATCTCTATATAACACAATGCACGAGAGGAATAAAACAGCAACACAATCAACAGCACTGTCAACAGGACTTATTATCGCCATATGTTTGATGTTATCCGGGGACATCCACCCGTGCCCGGGCCCACACCACTTCAAAACGCCGGTAGAGGCTCACCCACTCGCGGAGGAGACACGCGTCACTCAATCAATCAATCAATCACTCCTACCTTACAGGTATGCTCTTTAGGTACTCCTCCGTGTTCCTCTGCTTACTCTGTGCCCGTCGCCAAACGCGACTGAGCTGTCGACGGCGATGTTGTGGATGGCGTGGTACCGGGGCGGTCTGTCGGTGAGCTGCACGGGGAACGGCCGGGCCCGCGGGTGTGTGGCGGCGCATCGGATAGTAGCTTCAGTCGGGAGTCCGTGGGAAAGCTGCGTGCTATAGCCTCTGCATCAGCGGCTGACAGCAGACCAGCGGCACCAGGCGGGGTCGTGCCGACGGTAAACCCCAGAAACCCAGTTTTTAAAAAACACCGCATGTTCAAGTTTTTTCAAACACTCAACCAGTCCAAAATGATCTGGGACCCCAGTGCCAAGCCAAAGGGACTATTATGTGGACATCTAAATGTTAGAAGTATATGTAACAAACGTGAACAGGTTGAACATCTCTTATGCGAATCTAATATCGACTGTTTTGGTATGTCTGAATCTTGGTTAAAACAAACATCTGCAGAAGCTTTAATAAATATGCCGGGATATCAAGTCTTTAGAAAAGACAGAGAGAGGGGCAATGGTGGGGCAGTCGTCCTGTACATTAAGAACACCCTAAAATGTAAACCGTTTGACTGGCCAAACAATACTCAATTTGATTCCATTGGTGTGGAAGTCACACTATCCAATGAAATGTACGTGAATGTAGATTCAATGAGGAAAAACACTTCGTTTCCGCAGGGTGAAATCCAAGTGCTGGCGAATTTCGCCTGGGGGTGTGGTCGCAAAAAAGGCATGAATAATAAATGAATGTTGCTATCCTGTGGTAGCAAGTGGTTGCGATGCAGTAGCCGGTCAGCTAGCTCTAAAGTTTGAGTGCTCAAAATATCTGCAGTGGGGTACTAGCCCGGACTATGTTGTAAAAGCTCTAGTGATTATTTGCCTCTACTAAGAACATAATTTATATTAACAAGAATCCATGTTCATGGTTCCAACAAGGTCACCCTAAATCATTGAATCATTGATTGTTTCCCTCATGATATTAGCCCACAACACACAGTAAATGGATTGGAGACGTAGTTAACTAGCTAGTGGGCAGCTAAAAAAATAAATGTTTAGATGGCAATCTACAGTGGTCATTTGCTTGATTATATTTACATCGAGTCTAAACAAACCATGTTGATTGAATAGATAATACTCCCTACAACTGTATACAGCTGGTACTGTACATCATATTTGATACTGTATTTTATGTTTGACTACTACTTTTCTATTTAAATCTGATTTTACGTATATATTATCATTATCTTATGTATATAATTGTGTCTCATCTGACACAGGTCTATTGCTCTTTGGTTGCTTTTCCATCTATTTTTCTTTTTGTTCTTTTACCCTCTGTTATATATCATATATCATATATTAAATTTTGAGTGAGCTACTGTACCCAAAACAATTTCCCTTGTGGATCAATAAAGTCTAAGAATTAACTTTAGGTTAACAAGAAACCTTTTAATCATGTAAATGTTTCCACACTACTGACTCCACTGGGGGGCATCCACATTGGTCAGACTTTTTTTAATAAACAACAAATTCCACACACATCATACATTGAATAGGCCGATTTAAGAGCATCGTTACTTCCGCTCAGACATCTTGCCTTAGTATGAGATTTATCTGATCATTATCAAAAGTAAAAATGTAACCTAAAGATACTAAATGTTTTGATGGTTTAGATAGTTCCACAGTTTTTCCAGGTAGTTCCCAATATTTTTATTTTTAATTTAGGTTTTCTATTTATCACTTAATAAACTGTAATAATCTGTCCCTCTTCATGTCTGGTCGAGCCAGGCTGTTGAGGAGAGAGAAGAGAGAGTAGACTACTTTTCCTGTCCAGAGCCTGATAGAATGTAAGAATTTTTAAATCACCACCCAAAGCGAGATGCTCCAAACCCTGTAGTGAAGAAGGTGTTTCCCCTCGGCCAAGAAGTAACAATAGTAAAATACATTACTTTGGGGAACACATACATAAATTACTCCATTGTGCTCCGCTAATTATGAGGGCCGTTCTGAGCCAAAAATGCCAGGGCCGTTTTTTTGTCCCAGTCCAGCCCTGGGTAGAACTGTTTAATGTCATACTGTGGAACATTCCAGGCAGAGCAATGACATATGCAGAAACAAGCAGGTGACAGAACCCCAGCTAAAAAGTTACACAGTGCACCTTTAAGGCTCCGTGAAGACAGTGCAGTAAAACAAATACGATGTATTTAGCGGTTTTTACATCCTCCTCAGTCTGTTTATTCTGCTCTGTGTGTTAGCTGCAGCATTAGCAGTGAGCTGATACTCTTAAAATGCCTAGATAAGCCCATATCCATACCAGTATCGGACTGGGACATCCTTACGTCAGAATATGATATAACTCAAAATATGGAGGAGTGTTCCAGCTGGCCTGACAGGTTATCCCAGCAGCATTAAGGGGTGGGTCAAACTGTAGAGAATAGATCTTCTTTATAGAGACAATAAAGTGTACATAAATGACTTGTATATTCTAGTTCAAAATCATCCCATGGGTCACATTCCACTTAACTGAGTTCATACGGTTGTTGTGTTCTTTGGTAAGACTCTTCACCTACCTTAGTCAAATGAACATGTTAGTTACTGATAATAATAAAAAAAAACAGTTCAATATTGCTCAAGGAATCAATGGCAGTATGTAAGTAAATGATGTTACAAATATTAGCTATATGAGTCACAATTAAAGAATCACAAAGTAAACAAAAATGAAGTCCTTAACCGCCGTGAGTGCTATAGTAATAGAGCCACGTGCTGTTGTGAACACAATTTGACCAGAGAACAAATCCATTGATGGCTTATGGGCATAAAAATTGCATAGGAAAAGTTCAGACTTTTACCTATGACGCAGCAAATTTGGAAAATTTAGTATTTTTGAGTGCTCAGATAATTATGGATTAATCTATAATGTAGCAAAATAGAACTCCAGCTATGATAACAGGAGAAGTTCAATTTGTCAACTGGACAAAGTTTGTTTGGTTGAAAACGTTTCGCCGCTCATCCGAGAGGCTTCGTCAGCTCTAATAAGAATACTGGTAAGACACTTGCTTATATCTTGCTGTAGGGAGGAGCTACCTAGCTAACTACTCCTACAGCAAGATATAAGCAAGTGTCTTACCAGTATTCTTATTAGAGCTGACGAAGCCTCTCGGATGAGCGGCGAGACGTTTTCAACCAAACAAACTTTGTCCAGTTGACAAATTGAACTTCTCCTGTTATCATGGATTCTACCTGGACGACTGAGGGACTTTTCACGCAACTCCAGCTATGTTTTTGATGAGGGACAATATAACGTGTTTAAAAGCTCAAAAAAGAAAATTTTTCATAAAGTAGCTTATGTGTCCTATTTAGCATGAATCAGTCCACAATGGTTCGGAGTCAGAAGATATAAATGCTGCATTGACTTGGATGAATTCTATTTGGTATATCTCCAGATTTGCTGCACTCGCACTCATACTCATTTATTTTGTTAACTACACCCAGGTTAAAACCAGCCACACTACAGGATTGTATGTGATCCTCCGAGCGCAAAGACAATAGAGAAGATACCAACACCATACCATGCTGCCATACCTGCCTGTCAAAGCCTGATCTCATCAGATCTCAGAAGCTCAGCACGGCAGGGCCTGGTTAGTACTGGGATGGGAGACCAGTGGGAATGCCAGGAGCCACAGGGGGGCGCCAGTCGCAAAAACTGTCATTGTGTCCTTAGGCAAGACACTTCACCCACATTACCTAGTATGACTGTGGAGTGTGTGTGAGTGTTGGAGGTGGTCGGAGGGCCCGATGGCGCAGATCGGCAGCCTCGCTTCCGTCAGTCTGCCCCAGGGCAGCTGTGGCTACAGAAAGTAGCTTACCACCACCAAGTGTGGAGTGAATGAACATTGAACTGTAAAGAGCTTTGGGTGTCATGAAAGGAGACGTATAAATGCTATGAATTATTATTATTATTATTATTATTATTATTATTATTATTATTATTATTATTATTATTACCCTATAAGCTAAAAACTGTGAGCTAACAAAACTAGCATCATCAACTGTTCACTGTCAAACATAAATTCAGTCTTGCTTTAAACATTTCATATTATGTTATTTTTAGATGTACTGTATATCATAATGTTTCCTCATCAAAAACATACCTATGTTTTGTTTCTCTCACACATGTTTAACTGCATGTTCTTTTCTCAAACTGAAAACACCCCACCCACCTTACAATATCATGCAGTAATACAGAAAGCGCTCCACTGCGTTTTTAAACTCTATACACATTCAGTACAGTCATTTAGTCAATTTTGCTTAAAGGGGCTCATTTCCGAGTTAGCCAGAGTGTTGCAGAGATGTGGAGACAGTTTTTAGCGAATTTCATGCAGTCCTTCCAGCTGCAGAGTTTTCAGTTGCTAGGCTAGCGCAAGTCAATTGTAAATGCCCCCATGTCAAAAATCCTGGAATATCCCTTTAATATAAGACTTTTAAGAACCCAAAGCACTCAAAAAGATCAGAGCATTGTACTGGTTTTGTGTTTATTGTAGTGAATCTGCAGCAGCTTCACCAATCCTCACAGTAAACAAAAAACAAGTGAGGAAATACTCTCTTCTTTTTTACTTTTTTATCATTTTAAACATCATTTCAAACTAGATTAATAGGGCAATGTTTTGTGTGCTGGATGCCATTATTTGCAGAGGAGCAAATTCTAATGGATAAAAGGACATGGGTGGGGATGCTCTAGTTAAAAACTTTAGGCTTTGGATTTACAAGAGATGAGTAATCAAATAATTATTGTCCTTTTCGCTATTTCCCGTATTTATATCCTGTGCCTCGGTGTCCATCATTACGTTTTACTGACTGTGGCCGTGGTAATGTTTTATGGTTACAATATCACAGAGCAGCTCTAGGATCAACCAAAGTTGGGTTACGTTAAGTCGGGTTAAGTCAATGAGAAACAAATCTGGGCCTAAATCAAGCAAATCATTTGATTCTGAGTGCCTACTTCCATTTTCTTGTTGTTTTTAAACTGTGCGTTGCAACACTGGAGTTTCCCTATTGTGGGATATTGTGGGATTCTCATATTTTAATCCTGTTGCGTGCGGCAGACTGAAAGTTAAAGGCCTGATATTATGTAAACTTTACTCTTGTTAAGCCATATTATAATGTTGTTCCCTCATCAAAAACAGAGCTGCAGTTGCGTTTTGTTTCATTCACACGTTTGAGTAATTCTTTATTATTAGTCAGTGTGGCCAGACCTCATGTCAAAGCCTGATCTCTTCAGAGCTCAGAAGCAAAGCAAGGCTGGGCCTGGTTAGTACTTGGATGGGAGATGGCTGGGAAAATCGGATGCCACAGTGGGGCAGCAGTAACAAAAACTGTTGTTGTGTCCTTAGGGACCCACATTGCATGAAAGTGGTGTGAGTTTGAGTGTTGATGGTGGTCGGAGGGATGCAAACTGGCAGCCTCACTTTTGTCAGTCTGCCCCAGGGCAGCTGTGACTACAATAGCATCTTACCACCACCAAGTTTGGAATGAATGAATAATGCACCAAAATTGTAACGGGACTTTGAGTGTCGGGAAAAGTGCTTGATAAGATGAATGTATTATTATTATTATTATTAACCTGTCTATATCTCCAAAGTTCAAAATGCTCTGTTCCACTTGTGATGTTACAAAAAGAGCACTTCCTGTATTACCACATGACATCACAAGGTGGAACAGAGTGTTTTCTGTTTAAGGGAAGAACACAGCCTAAATATGCAGGATTTGTGAGTTAAACATGTGTGAATGAAACAAAACAGGGAGAAACGTGTTTGTGTCTGATGAGGAAACCACATGATAACAGATCAGAAAATAGTGTAATATGGGCCCTTTAATCAAAGACCATGTCTGAAAATTCTAAGTGGTCAGTCTGTAGTGTGCAGAGATGGGGTAGAGTGAAGTCAGGAGAGAGTAGCATACCCTCTTGATGAGTTCACCACACAGACATGCCCACAGTCCTGAGTGACTAATGAAGCTTGTTGTGATCTACACCAAACCACCAGGTGTGAGCCTTTCAGCTGTTCAGACCAGCTGGGTCACATGACATCACCACTGCTGTTCCTGGGTCATGTGATGCAAGGACTGCTCCTGAGCGGGTTTATAGAGATGTTTGGAAGAGAAATGTAATGTTAATGTAGTGCAGAAAGAACAAATACATAAATGCAATGTTTAGTGAGCGCTTCGTTCACTCTTAAAGTCACACAAAAATATTCTCAAATACTCCTGTCTTATATAGGCTATAAATGGTTAGTTCCAAATCAGTAAAAGGTAGAAATATATTGCATATGTATGTGTATTACATGTGTATAACATATTCATCTTCTTAAAATAACATTACAATATCCTAATGTGTCAACATTGTCAGCAATTAATTCCTCTTTTTTAATGTTACACAAAAGTGCAGAAATATCACATTATACCCTTAAAGGGAAGTTTACAGGTTAAAAAGAGCATTTTCTATTTTCTGATAAATCACCAATCACGTTTTTCCTCATCACAAACATAAGGGGAGTTGTGTTTTGTTTCATTCACACACATTTAACACATAAATCCTGCATATTTAGGGTGAGTTCTTCTCTCAAATTGAAAACACTCTGTTCCACCTTGTGCTCCACCAGGAGGTGCTCCACTGTGTTTGTCGATTTCCCTGGAACTGACAATCTCTAATGAACTAGAGGTAAAAACTACCACTTCATAACGATCAACAGGGTGGTACATGTGTGAATGAAAAAAAAAACACAACTCCAGGTATGTTGGATGAGGCAACAACTTTATAACATGGCGTTAAGTTAAAAAGAGTCAGTTGTGCATAATATATGACCTTGAAGCATTTTCATACCCACGTCTGATCATGTTTGAATGCGTGCTGTTCATGTCTTGTAGTGTAAGATAAAAACTGTGCAGTGGACACTATACTAACACTATGCTAACAACACTTTTTTTTCCTTCTTTCCCCATTCCAAACACTCCGGGGGTTTAGAAATAGTTTGTTGAGGACAGACGGCTGGACTGTGGGGCGCAGAGAGGCGTAAATGTAGACTGTAATTGATGATCTTGTCAGGAAGCCTCTTGTAAAGTCCAGCCAGATGGAAATGAGGCGGAGAGAGTGTGCGAGCGCGTGTCCACTGCAAACTCCCGTCCAGTTGCACAGTTCTGTTTTTGTGCATCACCGTTTGGTCCTGTCCATGTAGGTTTAAAGGATGTGTGTGTGTGTGTGTGTGTGTGTGTGAATGGGGTTCATGTATTTGACAAACCAAGCAAAATCCTCACCGGGGAGGCAGGAGGAGACTGGTTCTGTTTGAGTGGTCAGAGGGATCATTTCTATATCCATTTCTACATCCTCTATATCCTCTTTATCAGCAGTGTTCTGCAGCATGGTATTAAACTTGGCCATTTTGCATATAATAAATTCAGTGTTTATATATATATATATATATATATATATATATATATATATATATATATATATATATATATATATATATATATATATATATAGAGAGAGAGAGAGAGAGAGAGAGAGAGAGAGAGAGAGAGAGAGAGATAGATAGATAGATAGATAGATAGATAGATAGATAGATAGATAGAGAGAGAGAGAGAGAGAGAGAGAGAGAGAGAGAGAGAGAGATAGATAGATAGATAGATAGATAGATAGAGAGAGAGAGAGAGAGAGAGAGAGAGAGAGATAGAGAGATAGATAGATAGATAGATAGATAGATAGATAGATAGATAGATAGATAGATAGATAGATAGATAGTCATGAAGTCCCACCTCCTCCCCAGTACGATCTCATTCTCTCATTGCCTCCTTCACTCGGCTTCATCTCTACCACCTCCACTGTCCAGGCCCCAATCTGTAAACGTCAACTAATTGGTCACGCCTTCCACCGCAATGTCTTCTTCTGGGGTCTGAGCTCCAACGCTAACCTATTGAATAAAACTATTAATACTTTGTGTCAGTTTGAATGTCTCCAGGTTTAGGGTTAGGGTGAAATATCCTTGGGTTATTTTGACTATTTGACTTAAGAAATAATTACTCCCTGCTGTTTCAATTATGTGTGTAATGCACAGACATTACTGAACATTACTGGAGCTGCACAGCTCCAGCATGTCTTCATAATCCTAACAGCAGCTCAGCACAGTCACTTACCAGGGGCTGCCAGGTTCTGTATGTGGGCTGGCAGCTGCACGTTGGCCTCAGAGCACAAGGACAGTCTGCCTCCTTTGCCCAGACGGTCACACAGCAGACTGATGTGCTTCTTCAGACGTGCTGTGTCTTTGGGCAGCTCCAGCACGGGGCCCCCGCTCTGGGCCAGAGACAGGGCCTGCTCTTTGGGGCTCCGGGACAAGCAGGTTCTCAACAGGTGGGTCACGGCCGCGTCACAGCTCTCCTCCCAGCCCTGGAGTCACATGAAAAAAAGTGGTGTTAAATATTAGTGAGATTTGTTATTAAAAATGTAATTAAATGTCAAAATATTTGAAATGTCTAAGAAAGTGTTGGTATTGGAGCTAATCAGTCAAGCCTTTTATTTTGGACATTTATAGTACTTATAATGGAGTGTCCAAAAACATACCCGTTGTGTTTTGTTTCATTAAAGGAGAATTAACGTTTTTGACAATCTGAGCCTTATTTCGGTAATTGTTTTACTCACCCATAGCACTTTGGTGTCATATGGAGCACTTCCAGAGATGTTTTAGATTAGCGATATCCGTAGCGCGAGTTCTCGGGGCACATGTTTGCGGTCTCCAAATAACACAAACTTTAGCACTTTTCAAATCATAGAAGCTTTCGTTTGAGTCAAAAGTGGCCTCTAATCCGAGATTTATCCATAGTTTCGAGTAGATGAGGAGGCCAGTGCGCATGTGCGGAGTCAGTTTATTTCACTCTCAGCTCTCGGGACCCAAACATGAAACACAAAGCTGTAAATTATGGATACATCTCGGATTACAGGCCACTTTTGACTCAAACGAAAGTGTAGACTAAGACATTGAGCTTCTATGATTTGAAAAGTGCTAAAGTTTGTGTTATTTGGAGACCACTCAGGGCATATAATATATGCCCCGAGAACTCGCGTTACGGATATCGCAAATCTAAAACATTTCCGGAAGTGCTCCATATGACACCAAAGTGCTATGGGTGAGTAAAACAACTTGTTTTGTTACTGAAATAAGGCTCCGATTGTAAAAAAAAAAAACAAAAAAAAAAAAACATTAATTCTCCTTTTTAAGTAAGGGTAATTGTACTGTCTGTATGTAACATCAGATTTATAGTTGGAAGTGAATGTAAGTAGAATGTCAAAACATGAGCAAAATCTGCTATTAGATCTGCTGCTAGAAAAGTACTCTGAAAAGTATAATTTCTTTATAAAGTGTAACTGAGTTTATAAGTGTAACTGAGTAAATGTACTAACCACCTCGATCAAAAAGTGCAATTTTTTTTTCTTTTTTTTCTTTTTTTTCTTTTTTACATAAACCAGCCACAATGGCAAACAGTGGCTGCTCATTGTGGTTGTCATCTACGAGCTAACTGCTCTGAACTATGTAGAAACTTCACCTGGGTTTAGTGTTATTATAGTTTATTTAATTTATTTGACAGGGACAATGTACAGGAGCATTAATCACAAAAAATGAAAAGATGCTTTGTACCAGACTTTAGCTCTCGGAGCTAATTTCCATCTGCAGTCCCTGAGACATTACAAACAACATTACAAAACAGTACACATGGGGACATATATCTTAAATATTGTATATTAGCATATGTTTCTTTATCAAGGTACATATCTGTGTCTCAAAGCTATGCTAACCTAAATTAAACCTCAAACAGGAAATGAAAACACTTGATGAAAATACAATTAATGACTAATAAGTCATTTTTGTAGATGCAGTAGTGTCCCTGGAGGCTTCAGGTTTGTGGCACTATTTTCACTTTAAAAATCTATTTATTTAGGTTATCATTAGCTTTGAGACATAATCCTAGCTTAAACATTGATGTATACTCTGGCAACGACCTTAATATACTTTCAGTGATTATTTTCTGCAACTTCACATTATTTTAGTGTAACTCTGAGAAAAACCCACAGAGACATAATTAGGGGTGTGACCAATTCCCGGACATTTGACTCAACCGGAACTAGTGGCTCAGTATTGTGCAAAGAGCCCATCAAAACAAAAACAGACCTTTATAACTCAACCATATGTACGAGCAAAGTTTGGATCACCAATGCTGTACATTCTAAAGGCTAGGGCCAAAGAAACTAAGAAACAACAAAAAAAGAGGATGGAATTGATTAAAAAGAAAGCAACAATGCAGAAAATATATACAAAAATGAAGAAGTTAACCTTAGCATTTGTGGATGCTTTAACGGCCCTCTTGGCATTTATTAAAGCGTAACAAAATAAAACACATGGAATCAATGAGATGGGGGAACACGGTCATGTACAGCAGTCATAAATGTCAGGCCACTGAAAAGCATGTTTTGTACTGCTCTTTCCATCGCCGTGGAAACCTGGATACAATGGTTATCTGTGCATTACATCTCGCACACAAGCACACATCTGTCAGGTCCAACAACAGGCCCCAGAATCCAGATCAATACACATGGACATTCTATTAGTGAAAATACTGTGTACGCCCAACATCTTCTATAGATACTTTGTTTTTCTTAAAGGTGCTCTATGTAACTGTTTCTGGTAGAGGGTCTGCTACCTGCTTATCTCCATGGAGATGCCATAACTTTGCTTGGAGTGTTCCACAGTCATGATTTTTAATCATTGTGGACCCTCCATGGAGACAAGCATGTATACTCGAAATGAATTCATAAATACACTATATTGCCAAAAGTATTCGCTCACCTGCCTTGACTTGCATATGAACTTAAGTGACATCCCATTCTTAATCCATAGGGTTTAATATGACGTCCATCCACCCTTTGCAGCTGTAACAGCTTCAACTCTTCTGGGAAGGCTGTCCACAAGGTTTAGGAGTGTGTTTATGCAAATTTTCAACCACTCTTCCAGAAGCGCATTTGTGAAGTCACACTGATGTTGGACGAGAAGACCTGACTCTCAGTCTCCGCTCTAATTCATCCCAAAGGTGTTCTATCGCCCCGATAGAACACCTTTGGGATGAATTAGAGCGGAGACTGAGAGTCAGGTCAAGACTCTGTGCAGGCCGGTCAAGTTTATCCACACCAAAGTCTTGCATCCATGTCTTTATGGATCTTGCTGTCATGTTGGATGGAAGGGGCCATCTCCAAACTGTTCCCACAAAGTTGGGAGCATGGAATTGTCCAAAATCTCATGGTATGTCTTTGGTTCTTTTCACTGGAGCTAAGCCAAGTTCTCCTTGTAACTGCCAAACCCAGACTCATCCATCAGATTGCCAGATGGAGAAGTGCAATTTGTCACTCCAGAGAACACATCTCCACTGCTCTAGAGTCCAGTGCTTTTCACCACTGCATCTGACACTTTGCATTGCACTTGGGGATTATGACTTGGATGCAGTTGCTGAGCCATGGAAACCCATTCCATGAAGCTCTCTACGCACTATTCTTGAGCTAATCTGAAGCCCACATGAAGTTTGGAGGTCTGTAGCGATTGACTCTGCAAAAAGTTGGCAACCTCACTATACATCTCAGCATCCGCTGACCCCTCCCCGTCAGTTTACGTAGAGTTGCTGTCATTCCCAGTCGCTTCCACTTTGTTATAAAACCACTGACAGTTGACTGTGGAATATTTAGGAGTGAGGAAATTTCACAACTGGACTTGTTGCACAGGTGGCATCCTGTCACAGTATCATGCTGGAATTCACTGAGCTCGTGAGAGTGACCCATTCTTTCACAAATGTTTGTAGAAACATCTGCAGGCCCAGGTGCTTGATTTTATACATCTTTGGCCATGGAAGTGATTGGAACACCTGAACACCTGATTTTGATTATTTGGATGGGTGAGCGGATACTTTTGGGTATATATACACTATATTGCTAGTGTATATATACTCACTGAATAAATGAAAGATGAATTGGCGGCACGGTGGCTGAGTGTCTAGCACTCACGCTTCACAGCAAGAAGGTTCCGGGTTCGATCCCCGGGTCGCCCAGGCCTTTCTGTGTGTGTTCTGTGTGGAGTTTGCATGCATGGTCTGGGTTCGATCCCCGGGTCGCCTGGGCCTTTCCGTGTGGAGTTTGCATGTTCTCCCCGTGTCTGGGTGGGTTTCCTCCGGGCACTCCGGTTTCCCCCATCAACCCAAAAACATGCACCATAGGTACCTCCAGCTTAGGTCCTGATCAAACTGAAGCAAGAAGATCATGGAGATGGTCCCCAGGCGCAGAAGTGTGCTGCCCACTGCTCCTAATATATGTATGTATATATATGTGTGTGTGTGTGTGTGTATATATATATATATATATATATATATATATATATATATATATATATACACTCAACAAAAGTATAAACGCAACACTTTTGTTTTTGCTCCCATTTTTCCTGAGATGGACCCAAAGATCCAAAATTCACTCCAGATACACAACACTACCATTTCTCTCAAACATTGTTCACAAATCTGTCCAAATGTGTGACAGCGAGCACCTCTGCCCCGCCGAGACAATCCACCCCACCTCACAGGTGCGCCACATCAAGATGCCGATCCGACATCATGACCAGTGCACAGGTGCGCCCCAGACTGCCCACAATAAAAGGCCACCCCGAAATGTGTTTTTTTTTTTTTTTTTTTTTGCTTTATTGGGGTCTGGTGACTCAGAACCAGTCAGTATCTGGTGTGACCACCATTTGCCTCATGCAGTGCAACACATCTTCTTCGCATAGAGTTTATCAGATTGTCAGTTGTGGCCTGTGGAATGTTGGTCCACTCCTCTTCAAAGGCTGTTATGGACGAAGAACACAGGTGCATTTTATTGATGGCATTTTGAATGCACAGAGATACCGTGATGAGATCCTGAGGCCCATTGTTGTGCCATACATCCATGAACATCACCTCATGTTTCAGCAAGATAATGCACGGCCCCATGTTGCAAGGATCTGTACACAATTCTTGGAAGCTGAAAATGTCCCAGTTCTTGCATGGCCAGCATACTCACCGGACATGTCACCCATTGAGCATGTTTGGGATGTGCTTGACCGGCGTATACGACAGCGTGTACCAGCTCCCACTAATATCCAGCAACTTCACACAGCCTTTGAAGAGGAGTGGACCAACATTCCACAGGCCACAATTGACAATCTGATAAACTCTATGTGAAGAAGATGTGTTGCACTGCATGAGGCAAATGGTGGTCACACCAGATACTGACTGGTTCTGAGTCCCCAGACCCCCAATAAAGCAAAAAAATGCACATTTCGGGGTGGCCTTTTATTGTGGGCAGTCTGGGGCGCACCTGTGCACTGGTCATGATGTCGGATCGGCATCTTGATGTGGCGCACCTGTGAGGTGGGGTGGATTGTCTCGGCGGGGCAGAGGTGCTCGCTCTCACACATTTGGACAGATTTGTGAACAATGTTTGAGAGAAATGGTAGTGTTGTGTATCTGGAGTGAATTTTGGATCTTTGGGTCCATCTCAGGAAAAATGGGAGCAAAAACAAAAGTGTTGCGTTTATATTTTTGTTGAGTATATATACAGTGAACCCTCGTTTATCGCGGGGGTTAGGTTCCAGAAATAGCCCGCAATAAGTGAAATCCGCGAAGTAGGACAATTTTATATTTTACAATTATTCTACATGTTTTAAGGCTGAAAACGCTTCACCAGACACATTATACACCTTTCTGAGACTGGTATTAACATTTTTCTCTTGTTTAAACACTCAAACTTTTGTAGATTTTCATTAAAATATACTAATAGTGGGGGGCACGTGGCCCGCGGACACGTGCGCGCGGACACGTGTGCGCGCTGACACGTGCGCGCGGACACGTGTGTTTGTTTTGGTACCACATATCCATGCCATGTGCGAAAGTCGAGTGGAAAGCGACCTGGATATCATTTTGGGCAAGACTCAAGCCACTGCTAACAGTGCCAAACCGCTAACAGACGCCTCTGAGCACCACAAGACCAGGTAAGACCAACCTGCGCTCACAAGAGTTGGTTGCATTTCACCCCGGCTCCAAAATCAGACCGCTATCAATGCGTCGCCAATACTCCACAGCTCTCTAGGACAGGGTCGGGTTCGTGAGGGGAAAAGACCCACTGTCTCCTCTGTGCGCGCGAGTGTCCTCCCCCCGCGCGGCGTCCGGGCCAGGCCCGTCCATGTTCTTGGCTCTTCCATGGTCCGGCTCGCACTCTCTTCCATGGCTCGTGCAAGTAAACAAAGGCCACACCTCCTGTCACCCAGGCGCTCTCGTGAAGAAAATCAGAGACTCTGTCCCTACCATCCCTGGTCTAGACCTGGTTTAGTCCTGGTTTAGACCTGGTTTAGTCCTGGTTTAGACCTGCTTTAGACCTGGTTTAGTCCTGGTCTAGTCTCTTAGCTAATCAGGGCGCAGGACAGAATGTTACACTGTAAAAAAAAGTTACACTATAAAAAAAATTGGAAAAAAAAAAAAAAAAAATTGGAAAAAAAAATCCGCGAAACAGCGAGGCCGCGAAGAGTGAACCGCGATACAGCGAGGGTTCACTGTATATATATACAGGGTTGGGAGGGTTACTTTAGAAATGTAATCCGGTACAGTTACTAGTTACTCCTTAAAATATGTATTCAGTAACGTAATCCCGGTACTATAATATTAAAGTAATGTAACTTGATTACTTTCAGTTACTTTTGGATTACTTTAACACCAAATATCCTATAACAACAAGAAAACAAGAAAATTACAATACAATTAAAAGTTTTTAGGACAAGTACAGTTCTATGTGTAGTTTTAACAACTGTTCTCACTATAAGCCAAGTCACTAGTAAACAAGGTCACTCACTAAACCAAACACCTAAACACCTATGACTTCAACGAAATTATATTTTCAGTTAAAGTTTTAGTTTTACCGGGATAGTCATCTTGCCCGATCTCCGCAGCTGGACAGGATGTTCGTCCAGCTTGCGTGCTGGCCTACATCTAACGACAGCTTTGCTCCGAATTGTCTAAAGGGTCTTCATGGATCAGTTAACATGACTATGTTGCCTAGATAATGTTTAAATATTGTAATATCGTTCTACAAATGCACAAAGTGTACTTGTGACCACAAAAGTTAGCTAGGGTGACCATATTGTATTTCACTGAAAAGAGGACACACTTCCAACTCGCGCGAAATTTTATTTTTTTTGAGTTTTTTCTCCCATTTTTAAGGGTTTTACATGGGTCGGGGGCTTACTGTGCTTCTGAATTCCCCAGAAAAGAACACTTTACCTGGATATACTCACAAACAGTTGCTTTATAAATAATATATTTATTAATATAAGCAATCTTAAGGCTGACACTTACACCTTAGTTAAGAAAAAAGAAAAAAACAAAAAGAAACAGAGAGTTAGCCTATTCTTCAATGTTCAGTAAGCCCATTCTTCAAAATAATGTGTCTAATGGCTAATGAAAAAAAATATACAAATAATGCCTCAAGTCAACAGTCCTTTTTTCCTTCTTTTTCCTTTTCTTCAGTCTTCCTTGCCTTCCTCCTCTCCCTGGTCATTCTGCCTCCCACTTGTCACGCCCCGGGCGAAAACAGGGGAACTTTTTTTTGCAATTCATCCGTGAAACTGCATTTGCGTTTTGGCATTTTCTGTGTCTTTGCAGTGCGCCTGTCAGCCTGCGAGTGTGTGTGTGTGTGTGTGTGTGTGTGCGTGCGTGCGTGTGGAGCGTGGCGCGCTTGTTTGTAAATGAATGAATACACGTTCCGGGGTTCGACTAGAACTCCGCCTCTCAGAGCGCGTTTCCAACGGAATCAAAAACCCGGACATTTGAAGGATTTTATAAACTCCGGCCGGACAGCCCGGACAGCCTCTGAAAAGAGGGCAAAAGAGGACGTATGGTCACCCTAACGTTAGCTACCTTGCTAATAGTTTGCTAGTCGATAGCTAACTCGAAACTGGCTCCTACCAATGAATCAAGACAAAGAAATGACTCATATTCACACATAACATGACTGAAGCAGGACATTTAGGGCCTGTCAGTATCAAAGCGTTAATATTAGCGATCTTACCTGTAAATGTTTCTTGAGATTGGAAGTAGAATCCTTGGACATTGACAGGTTAGGGTTAGGCACAATTTGCACTGCACTGTGATGTTGTTCCCTTTGTCTTCTTTAAAAATAAAATCCTCCCTAAATTTCCACCCATTTTAAATGCGTTTTTTGAAACCATGCCCGCTGCAAGTTTAGTCCGTAGTGCGCGACTTGCGTGAAGTTCAGTGCGCGCCACTGCAAGTTTGTTTCACAGAGCGCGCACGGCGCGAGTCTGTACGTTGTGTTTTCCCTACATATGACTCCGGCTTTAAATGAAAAAATGAAATAACATAAAATGCTTTCAAATTGTAATCCTGCTAAGTAATCCCCATTTTCACTAAATGTACCTGTAATCTGATTACGTCTTTTTCTTTGTAACTGTAGGGGAATACAGTTACCTTTTTTTTGTATCCTTTTACTTAACGCCGTTCCATGTAATCCGTTACTCCCCAAGCCTGTATATATATATATATATATATATATATATGTCACTTCTTCTTCTTCTTCTTAAAATGAATGCCATGGTGAGGAAAATTCCTAGCAGCATCTCCCTGCAGAGAAGCAGGTGGCAGACACCAAGCAGAAAAGTTACATAGTGCACCTTTAACTCCAACTTGATGCCCAAAATATTAGGAGGGTGCCCTGTTTCGACTGGCGTTCTTTAAAAAAAGTAAGTTAATTTAATATGAACATAGCAGTAACATTAGCTTAGGTGTATTTATTTAGTTTTTTTTTTCCCAGACCTTATGTATATCGTGTCAAATTTGAATATTTTTAATTGTATTGGCTTCTGTGTTGGCTTTATTTTTAATTAAAGAATACCATCTAGCTTTTTTCTTACTATTATCGCAGACCATTGATAATAAGCATACACTGTCATTTCTGTTATCAAAAACTGATTCGGAACAGAATATAGAGAAAAAAATGTAATAGATGAATAGGACTCCGCATCCACAAAGACATTTCCCCATATGTCCTTTAAGTGGCTGTTTCCCCATGTAGTTGGCCCAGTACAGATTTATTGCAAGTGCTGTTTGAATCTAATTAGACAGCATTTTTATCCTCCAAGAATCAGGATGTGCACTGTCTGCATGCTAGTTGTTGTCCTTATTACTGCAACATCAAAACTCCGCTCTGGCCTCTGAAAGTTGGGAAAAAGGATTATAAAAATTCATATACTCGGAATGCTTAAAGGTGCACTATGTAACTTTACAACTGCTTGTCTTCATGGAGCTGTTATTGCTTTGAATGAAATGTTCCACAGCAAGAATTAAATCGATAGATCTCCTTGATGATAAGAAAAAACTAAAATAGGCCAAGACACAGGTCAGATCTATGGCAAGGTGTGTATCGCAAGAATGCCAGTTTTTCACGGTATTCTTAATCAGTAAAAACATCTGTAATGGAATAAATGCAAAATACTGTAGACCAGTTTAATACCATACTGTGGAACATTCCAGGCAAAACAGTCAGCTCCCCATGGAGACAAGTAGGTGGTGGACCCTCTATTAGAAAAGTTACACAGTGCATCTTTAAGGTAAGGTGACTGCAATGAACTAGTTCTGTTTTTCACACTTTTAAGATCAGGTACAGTGCCTTTTAAGCTAACCACTGACAATTAACACAGATTTATTAGCGATGCAGTGTGCTAGCCTGTGTCCATCTGATTTCCTGGGAGAGTAGGGCGGGGTTTTCAGGCAGGGCGTGTAGCGAGGGGGGCGTGATGACAGGTAACCCTCCATTCCTCCCCTGCCCCTGGACTGTCGCCACAGTGACAGGCCCCAAATGAGCCATAATGACAGGTAATCAAGCCTGTAATGGCGATGACAGAGGGGCCCGAAAGAGAAAGACACGAGGATGTCGACGGTCAATGGGATGGGATGATGACAGGGAATCAGCCACATATTACAGACAGGGGCGATTCCAGATAAGAGGAGGAGGAGAAGGAGGGAGGAGGAGAGCGAGGAGGAGGTGTGCAAGGATCTAAGGTGACCATTCTGGCTACAATACCTCACCAGGTTATCAAAAACATGAAAACAAGGGGTGGAAAGTTGGCACGGGTCAGGCTGACACATCGGTTCCACATGTTGAGGAGAAAAAAAAAAGAATGAGAAGAAAGGAAGCACACAGAGGTGGACTGACACAGAATTGGACACAAGCCAGAGAGATAAATTAGGAGCAAATTTCCACTAATGTAGTAATGGGGAGAGGTATAGGTCAGGAATCAAAAGAGGACTTTGTGTGAGCATCTAACTGCGGTTCAGATGGGTGAATGATCATTATGGCTGAAGTCACTAAACTATGTCAATGAAATGGAGCCTCTATTAAAGTGAATGCTTCTGATTACAGGCCTCATCATCAAATGCATACTTATACTGTTGCTGTTGTAATATTTGGTAAACCGTTTCCTCTGAATGTTCTTTATTTACATTATACAAAAATGTGATTATTTTTGTATGCATTATCTTTAGAATATATTGTGTCCAGAAAGTATTTTTTTTAGTAACACTGATATAAAAAAAATAAAATAAAAAAGTATATTTCAAGGAGTACTACATAACTTTTGTGCTGGAGAATCTGCCACCTGCTTGTCTCCATGGAGATGTTATTGTTTTGGCTAGAATGTTCCACGGTATAGCATGTTCATCTCTTCTACATGGAGACAGGTGAAATCATGAGTATGCAAGGTAGTTGAGTAATAACAATGCGCGCAATTTTGCAATTACTGCAAGATCTGTTTAATGCCGTGCCATGCCCCACCAGAAAAGTTACATTAGCACCTTTAAAATAAAAACACAAATTAATAATAACTTAAAATTGCAGTTCATTATAAACCTTCTCACATGATAATTACGCTATTTTCTGATCTGTTGTAATGTTGTTTCCTCATCACAGACATACTAGGAGTTCATTCACACATGTTTAACACACAGACCCTGCATAGATATTGGAATTGAAACTGGAATTGCTCAGCTCTACCAAAGAAACGCTAAAAAGTAGCTGTCAACTCGAAAACTATGTGGAACAGAGCATTTTGAGCGTTGGAGATGTAGACAGACTAATAATAAAATTACTCAATAAAAAATAGGTTTTTGACATGACAAAGCTCACAAATGTCAATTTTATGTAATATAGGAACATTAATTTACAAATATAGTATACTCTGAACTATGGACAAAATCCATGTTGTGGAACAGTTTTGAATAAACTGGATTGGGCCCAGAACAGAACAGAACAGAACCTTGAGGGACCCCAAAAGAAAGACAGACACGTGTTTAAACAGTTATCCATCTGCCCTGTGCATTAGAACAGGGAAAGTCATTTAAAACTGGAGCTATGGGCTCAGTAAGAACATCCACAGTCTTAAAGGATAAAGAATCCTCATGTCAGACATTTGACAAAGACAGTTTTCATTTTTACGGTGCACATTTTATCGCAGATCAACCCTTCAGATCTGAAAAGAGGATGAGTGAAACAGAAGATGGGCAGAAAAAGCATACATGGGAAGAAGCTATGAACAGACGCAGAGTGGAGGTGTTCTAGTTGGCTGCACGTAAATGAGATGTTTGGTTAGATACCAGACGAAAATTCCTCTGCCTCTCTTGTTATGGGTCTGCTACACTCTACACTTTAGTTAACTATGACGACAATGTTTATTCTTACTTGGAATAATTTTGGAATCATTTTTTGCATTTTCTTTTTGATGTAATAATATTTCATTTATATGATTTAAAGTTAATTTTATGCAAATAGAGCAACAAAGCATTTTATGTCAACAGGCAACACAAGCAATTGGTGATTATTTGCTGTTAATGCAAAAGCAGAACTGAGAACAGCCCCCCAATGACAATAAAAGAAAGTCCATCTCTACATTCAAACTGCACCTTAAACTGTGGATGAAGAAAAAACAATTTTTGCTATAATCTTGTCATATTTACACTGCAGTTACAGTTGTTTATTAATATTCACAGTTTCTATCAAATAAACAAATATACAAATAAATAAATAATGCAATTTTTTAAAATAAAATTCTTATAAAATATTTCTTGCTGTGAAAGTGAATGTTTTTGTGAATGAACGCACAAGTTAATGACTGTCCAGAGTGTAGTGTAGTGTACTCCACAAACCCAACAAGAAGCCAAGTTTAATAAGACACAATATTCAACCAATACATTATCATTTATTTTATTTTATCTCTTTATTTAAAGGTGGATTGTGTAACTTTTCCAATAGAGGGTCTGTCATCAGATTTTTTTCCATGGAGATATTATTGCTTTGCTTGGAATGTTCCACAGTAGCATTATCTATCTTGCATTTAATCAGTTACAGGTGTTTTTTTGCTTAAAAAACATGAGCAGGGTCACCTCTCAGCAGATCTGCAGTGCAACTTCACTTAGTAGTGTCAATTTTTTGCCTCCACGAAAATAAAGCTATGCCTTTATTAGTCCCACAGTGGGGAAATTCCAGTTCTGCATTTAACCCATCCTGTTATCAGGAGCAGTGAGCAGCACATTACTGCGCCCGGGGACCATCTCCATGATCTTCTTGCTTCGGTTTGGTCAGGACCTAAGCTGGAGGATTTTACCTACGGTGCATGTTTTGGGTTGGTGGGGGAAACCGGAGTGCCCGGAGGAAACCCACCCAGACACGGGGAGAACATGCAAACTCCGCACAGAAAGGCTCGGGTGACCCGGGGATCGAACCCAGACCATGCATGCAAACTCCACACAGAACACACACAGAAAGGCCTGGGCGACCCAGGGATCGAACCCGGAACCTTCTTGCTGTGAAGCATGAGTGCTACCCACTCAGCTACCGTAATACCAAATAGATATGTTTATTGCAATACTGTGGAGCATTCTGGACAAAGCAACAACATCTCTATGGAGACGAGAAGGTAACTGAGTCTCCACCAGAAAAGCTACACAGTGCACCTTTAAGACAAAAAAATAAACACCCATGTATGTTGTCCAGCTTCATAAAGTGGCACTGGCTTCGCAAATGTTACCAGTGTCTATTTGGAACATGTCATCCCTTTAATAGCAGGTTGTTCTTCTCCAGTGGAAACAACCAATCTCTTAATGCACCACAAATCTTCCTAAATCCTGGCTTAACACTGAAATTCCACAAGGTGTTAGTACACTTGTATTACATGCTAGTCCCTGTTTATCCTACCTCCACTTCATGACAAAGCTATAAAACTAATGGCTCAGCTCTATTTCTGACAGCAGGTTGCGAGAAACTTAAGCACTGCCTGAATATAGCCCATTAGCCCATCTGTAAATACCACGAACATGACCCCGGTTAGTGCTAATTCACGCTACGCTATTAATCGAATTCAAAAGAACAACCAAGCTTATTTGTGCGTGCACAGAAGTGTCCCCTACGGTCTCGTAAATGACCCTGTGGGCTATTTGGGCAGCATACGGTCATACGAAGCTGCAAATAGAATGTGGTGATGAGAAAGAGTTTGGCGTCCGGGGGGGTTGGAAAAATACACACGCAGGTAGACATGGAGGGTCTCGGTGGGGTGAGAAGTCAGTGGTGGGTTTTTTTACAGTGGCAAATGGATGAGCTCTGTCAACACCGGTATTTATCCAGAGCTCATAGTGGTACAGTATGTGAGTCAGAGGCTGCTTCCAGGGCTGTATGTCATCTGCCCCTTAAAGCCTGATGACCTTGGACCGATGGGAGACATGGGAACAGGGCCAGACGCAGGGCAATGTCAAGGGTACACATGAAATGTATTTATGTAACGCGTTCACAAAGTTTACAGAGATGGGGTAGTCGTGGTTTAGGGGTAGGGAGTTAGAGCTGAAGTTGCCTGGTAAGGTCATAATTATATCTCTGTGTGTTTTTTATACTGACGGATATCAGTCAGATGTAATAATTAATTTATATGATTTAAAGGTGCATTGTGTAACTTTTGCTTTATTTATTTATTTATTTTTGGCTTTTTTCCATGGTGATGTTATTGCTTTGTCTGGAATATTTCAAAGTATGGCATTAAACCTTTATATCTAAGTGACTGGTCAGATCTGTGGAGAGGCGACCCCGCTCACAGTCAGATTGTCTGTTTTTCAACATATTTTTGAGCAGTAAAAACACTTGTAATTAGGGCTGTCAGTTTAACATGTGAATTAGACTGATTAATTACACTGCAAATTAATGCATCATAAAAACGCAATTAATTATGAGTGGCAATTCAATGCGCCCGCATTTGAAATTTAGTAAATTTGGCCCATTGAATGACCTGTAGGCGACTTGGCAGTGGCACGTCACTTCCACCTGTGTCGCTAAACAAATAAAGCCTGGTGGAAACTGACATGGACTCAACTCGGGGGCGAGGCGAGCCAATCGTTGCCAGGGCCTTTGAACAGCAAATGTATTTATAAAAACAACGATGACAGGACTATCAACAAGAACGCGGTGATCTGCAGCTTGTGTAAAACAGAATTTTCTGATCACCGAAGCTGCTCCAGCCTGACGGATCATTTGAATGCTAAGCATGTCCGGACAAGTTCCATTGTTACCGGTGAGAGTGCTAGTGTGAGCTCACTTTGCTAAACTACGCTTACAGAATTTGGTCTCTCTCTCTCTCCCCCTCTCTCTCTTTCATATATGACATTAAAATGCGATTAATTAGATTAATTCTCAGTCTGCCCCAGGGCAGCTGTGGCTACAATAGTAGCTTACCACCATCAAGTGTGGAGTGAATGAATAATGAACTGTAAAGCGCTTTGGGTGTCATGAAAGGCGTTATATAAATGCAATGAATTATTATTTATTAATTAATTACAAATCCTGTAATTAATTAGATTAATTATTTCAATCGCCTGACAGCACTACTTGTAATTGAATACAGTAAATGATAGAGTTGTTTAATGTCATACTGTGGAACATTCCAGGTGGAGCAATGGCATATCCCTAGAAACAAACAGGTGATGGACCCCAAACCAAAAAGTTACATAATGCACCTTTAAAGTTTTGTTTTGTTTTGACTAAAGACAATCCTTTTTTTACTTTACCTACTTTTTTCCCCCCGCAAATACAGCATTAAAGCATTTTATATCAAAAGCATCTGCGATCATTACCTGACCAGCCGGTCCATGCTTTGATAAAACTTTTCAAAGATGAGTGGATCTGTCCTGTCTCTCTCATTTCAGAGGGTGTGATTGACAGGCGGATTGACCGATAAAAGAGATGCATGCTCAAATCAAACATGCCGGTTTACATGTAAAAAAGGTTAAAAAATAAATAAATAAAAATAAAGGACTAAGAAACAGTGTGGATTTTTAAAGAATCAACAACAGAAGCACCTAACTATTACTTATTTCAGGTAAAAGAAGTTAAATATTCTGTTATGAGAATTTTTGAAAAATGTCTTCCGCATTTCAGGAACACATGGTACAAATGAACGGCTGTAGTTGGATTGTCTAAAATTTTGACAGAGGTTTTTCACGCCCAGGGGACCCTTCTGGTTTCTAACAGGATGTAGAAGGGACTGGCTGGCCAAGCAAATGCAATCAGGTTTGTTTATTTCTGTGATGCATGTGAAACAAAAAGCTCACTGGTCCACCCATATTTTACAAGAAAATCTAATTTCTCTGACATCAGATTAACAGATCTGTGATGTTTTTAACTTTTCTGGTGGAGGACCCGTTAAATGCTTTTCTCTATGATGTTATTGAGTTGTCTGGAATGTTTCAAAATATGGCATTAAACCTTTCTATTATCATGGAGACCAAAGGAGACCAAGTTACAGGTCAGATCAGTGGAGAGGCAACCCCACTCACAGTCAGAATGTCTGTTTTTCTAGGTATTGTTGGGCTATAAAACCACTTGTAATAGAATAAATGTAAAGTAGAGCTGTTTAATGTCATACTGTGGAACATTCCAAGCAAAGCAATGACATATCCACAGAAACAATGAGGTGGCGGACTCTCAACTGAAAAGTTACATACTACACGGCAAGCCCAGCAAAAGTCACACATACAACATTAAAATCTACACTTAAAACATATTGTTTGTGAATGACATGTTATTTTTGAACAGGCATACACCATCCGGAAAGGTTTCGGTATATTTCTCTTGAGCTTGGTTGAAGACACAAACTGTTGGAGAACTATTGCTACAATTACAAGCAAGTTGTAGGCGGAGCTGACAGACGGCTGTGGGGTCTCGTCCTCTGGGACCAGACCACTTCATGTATTTAGGTAGTTTCAGGAGTGTGTGTGTTTAACCAGTGCTCTGTTTACTGAGCAGCTGCAGATGGATGGACACATGCTGGACACTGGACACATTATTATACACACCTGTTCTATGCAAAGATCTAACAAAAAAACTAGCAACTAGAACTGTCAAAAGTATCAAGAATCAGATACTAATCAATATTAAAACCAATATCGAAAATAGATACTAATTAGGGATGCACCGATGTGAAAATTTTAGCCGATACCGATATCCAATATTAGTTTATGGCCGATAACTGATATTAGCCGATGTCGATATTTTTTTTAATTCTGAGATAACATTTTATACATACTGAAAATCATGCCAAATGAATTTTTGAATGTCTTCTTTTATTTTCAAAACGTGTTTTGACTCCATAAAGCTTAACTTATTTTATTCACAAAACCCCTGTAAGAAAGTTTAGAACAACAACACAAGGATGATAAATCACCATTTCACTCTTAATCTGCATTTCACATGGCTCCATATCACCACATATACTTCAGGTTTGGGGGCCATTTTGTGTATTGCCAAGAAAAGGAACTGCAACACATTTTGTCAAATTACAATAAACTTAAACATGGAGAGATACAAGATAAACAACATTTTATAACCAAGATCCCTGTACAGCTCGACCCTGGCGAGCCTTTTCCCTGGCTAAGATCTGGACCTCGCTGTCCTCAAAGGAGTGGCACGTGGCTTCTAGGTGAAGATGTACGGCAGATGACGGTCCACTCTGGTACGCCCGTCTGTGTTGGTACATCCTCTTGTGAAGTGGTTGTTTGGTTTCTCCAGTGTAGCGCTCGCTGCAGTCTTCACTACACTGAATGGAGTAGACCACATTGCTTTGTTTGTGGCTCGGTGTTTTGTCCTTTGGGTGGACGAGTTTTTGTCTTAAAGTGTTTTTGGGTGGCTTCCTGCACATGTTGTTCTTTCTCCTTACCCTCTGTGCTTGTGGAAACCACTTGGGCCCTGTGTTGTAATGTCCGAATAACTCCCAGTTTGTGCTGCAGTGGGTGGTGTGAATCAAAAAGCAGGTATTGGTCTGTGTGTGTGGGCTTCCTGAAGACTGCTACTTGGAGTCGTCAGTCTTCTCCTATTGTTACTGCACAATCTAAGAAAGCCAGTGTGTTGTCCTTGATGTAACCTCTCTTTTCACTTGTATCCCTACAGCGATAGCAGTTGAAGCAGCGAGAAAGAGACTACTACAGGATACCAAGTTAGAAGAGAGAACCAAACTTTCACCTGACCAAATCTGCCAACTGCTGGAAATTTGTTGTGGGAGTCAGACATAATTTGTCCCCCATCCATAATTCCATTCTCAAACCTAAATCAAAGCAAACAAAGGAAACAAAAGGAAACAATAGGGCAGCCAGATAAGGTCCAGAGGTGTGAAAACACCCATTAAGGCTTTGAATAGGTATGCTAAACTAGATGCCAGAGAGAAGTTTCAGAATAATTTCAGTGTAGTGAGCTCCTCCCTGCAGCTAGATATAAGCAGTGTCCATCAGCACTCTAACCAGAACTGACGAAGCAACTCGGATGAGCTGCCAAACGTTTTCGACCATATAAACTCTGTCCAGTTGACAAATTGAATTTCTCCTTTTACCATCTTTAAATGTAGCCTATTCATTGAATGGTGTCCGGCCATAGGTGAAGCTTGTGAATGGACCTCGTATTCGTGCGTCTCTGCGCCTTTAAATGTGCTCGCTCTGCCCTTTTCTCAATGACAAGTCTCCTGCACTGCCTCCGCTCCAGCGAGTCCAGTGGTGTAATGACAACCCAGGGCACACCACGAACAACGGACTCATAATAAACAATAACCATGGTCTTCAGAAACTCCAAATCCACCTGCATTTTTACTGTAATGCGCTAACACTTAAGTTTAAGATTGGCAGCATCGATATCTGCGTTCATCTATGCTTTGCCTCGCTGACACGCTCACATGCCCAAACAAATACAGCACGGTCAAATCACCCTCCCCCGACACTACACAAATAACAAGTGGACTACTATAGCATCGGTCGTTAATATCAGCCCAGTTTTACACATCGGGCCGATGCCGATATGTTAAAAACTTGGCAAAATTGGCCGATACCGATGTTAATGCCGATATATCGTGCATCCCTAATACTAATATGAGCAAGTATCAATACTAAAAAGTTGAGTTCACAGGACAGAAATGAACCTATCCTGAGCTGTATCAGAACAAGTACTTAGACTATATACCAATGGACCACTATGGAAACTACCCTGACAACAGAGGGAATACACAGATATACCAGAAATCGAAAAGTACTCATTTAATGTTGAAAATCACATTCTACTGTATAAACAAAGATCGTTTTGTATCATTGTTCCTTAGTATCAAAATTGAATTTGAAATTTTAGTATCGTAGCAAGTAAATATTTGTCAAAAGATCAATGTAGTAGATTCCCTCTATTCCTTTTCCTAAATGATGTCTTTCCTTTTAACTCATTGGCTGCCGGAGACGTCTATAGACGTTCGGGCGAACCCAACCGTTGATTGCCAGAACGTCTATAGACGTTCAACACGTTTTTCAGCGGGGGTTGCTAGGATACGGCCTGGAGCAACTTTTGAGGTGTAATTCACATCTCTCAACCTGTAGATGGCGATCTTGTATCATTATTTGCCGATCAGAGCCGGGGAAGAAAGGAGGAGTGCAGTGTGTGTATAGATGTGTGTAAGATGGCGAGGCCAGAGAACCCGGAAAAGCAGACAACTGTTGATCAGCGCCTATGGAGCGATCAGATCGCTCTTGGGACCCAGGATCCTGGATCAGAGGATCGCAGAGACAAGCCGGATCAAGCAGCGAGGTCTGAGCAGAGATCTGCTGTGCCCGAGGAGGGGGCGTGTCATGTGTGCGCTGCGCGGATCAGGGAGTCTCCTCAGAACTACGACAGCTCCAAAGAAGAAGTTTACTGACTTGGAGCAGAAATGCTGCTGTGCTGTGTGGTAATTGTAATGAATGAAGTTGTGTGTGTGTGTGTGTGTGTGTGCGTGCGTGCGTGCGTGCGCGTGTGCGTGCGTGCGCGCGTGCGTGTGTAGCTGTGTGTGTGTGTAAAGGTTTATGCATGGGCTTGTGTGTATGTACATATATACATATATATATATATATGTGTGTGTGTGTGTGTGTGTGTGTGTGTGTGTGTAGGTGTGTGTGTGTGTGTATTAGTTTTTATTATGGGTCTGTACTCTGGGCCTCAGACAAAGCCTCAACAAAGTTCTATTTTATATGAAAAGATATTATTATATCCTGTAAACATCTCTTGGCACTATTCACAGAGCCTTATATTCTTATATTTGTAAATAAAAAATGTACTTTGTCATCAAAAATCTCTTTCTCTGTTATTTTAGATGTTTGAGGTGTCACTAAATCAATAAATATTGATGTCAAAGTCACTGATCTGCTCGAAATCCTTCTCTGAACTCAACGCTCGTTTTCTCCATTTCTTGCTCAAAAACCAGTGTTTTTGCTGAAACTTCCCTATGTTCTACTATCAGTTATTTGAGAACCGAAAAGGTTAGAAACATAATTTTTTTCCAGGTGAAAGAAGAGAGTCTAGGCTTTATTTTGATGTGTGCCATGTTTATATAGTCAAAGAACTCAGTATTCTGTGAGTCTTGTAAAATCAGTGAAAATTCTCTGAATCTCTGGCACTCTACAGGCTTAGATTTTGAAAACAGGCTGGCAGTGAAAGAGTTAAAAACAGAAAAAGAATGAAGAATAAAACTTTTTTAATAAATTCAATAAGTTGCAGAAAACAAAACAGATGAATATCTCAAGAATCAAACAAATGCAGTTCTGTTTGAGGTTTACATAGATAGATATTTAATTGATTCCAAAGGAAATTCATCTTTATTATGGAGAAAATAAATGTTTTGATAGAAATATAAAGGTTCACTTTTATTTAGATAAATGAATGACAGCCAGTGTGTGTAGAAGATTTTTTTATGAAGCTCAAGCTGCATTTTAACTGATTGGGAAGTCAAAAACAATATTTTTTATACAGTGAGATATAAGATTCAAACAGAACCACACAGCTCATTGGTCATCTGTCAATCTCGCCTTTTTAGTGTTTTCACTCAATCGATGATGTTCCTTGTGATATTTTCTTTTTCCCTCATAACCAGCCATATTTGTTTTGATACAGACGGACCCTGTGTGCCTCTGACCGGCTAATCCACATGTCCACATGTGTGTGTGTGTGTGCATGTGCGTACCAGTTGTGGTGTGTCCTGCAGCAGCGGCAGTAGTGTCGCCTCCAGCAGAGCGGTCTGGTCTGGAGGGAGGCCCTGCCACAGAGACAGGAGCAGGACCAGCAGGTGAGAGCCACTCCTCAGCCGAGCGAAGGCCTGCTCCAGCTCAGCCTGGGTCCCCTCTGCAGCCTCAACCAATGACATCATCTGCAGGGGGTACACAAGAGCACAGGTCAGGAGAACTTAAATCTACTTAAAAACAAGAACAACAGAACAAGTTCATTTGCTATGGTCCAAAGTTATTCGCACTTACCATATGATTTAGAACATCCAATTTATTCGCCTCAATGAGTTTAGAAGCGTGGTTTTGGTGGTTTTATCATTTTCCTTTTGAATTAGAAATGACAACATTACACTAGAATAGATTATGCATAACTGTTTCACTGTACACCGGGGCTAACCTTATCTAATGTACTCAATATTCATTTATTTAGTCAAAATAAGGTGTGAAGTGTAATGTGTTTAGTGGCCATAAATGATGGCTGATTTTTGTTACTTTTGTCACATCAGATTACTTTTGTAATAGAGATTTAAAACAGGTACTATCACTTCAAATGAAGTGATAAAGAAAAACATTTTTTTTTAAAAACCTGTCATGTGCACTTTCACATAGGTTCTCTTGGAAACTGAGGTGGCTATTATATAGGCATAAAAAAAATCTTAAGGCCATGAAACAGTAATACATGTGTTTGAAAATGAAATACTTTTTATTTGAGAAAGTTAGAGCTTCACAGCAAGAAGGCTCTGGGTTCGATCCCTGTGTGGCACGTTGGTATGGCCATAAGATTTGGATCGCCCGAGCCTTTCTGTGTGGAGTTTGCATGTTCTCCCCGTGTCTGGGTGGGTTTCCTCCGGGCACTCCGGTTTCCCCCACCAACCCAAAACATGCTCCAGGTAAAAATCCTCCAGCTGAGGTCCTGACCAAACTGAAGCAAGAAGATCATGGAGATGGTCCCTGGGCGAAGTAATGTGCTGCCCACTGCTCCTAATAACAGGATGGGTTAAATGCAGAGAAGAATTTCTCCAGTGTGAGATCAATAAAGTCACTTCTTCTTCTTCAGCTCAAATGGACTCACATCAGTACAGAACTATGGGTATACATTCCAGTGCCATAAAAGGTACCATAATTAATAATTATCTAAAAGGTCCAATCTTTCGAATTACAAAGTCCTGTCAGGGAAACTGTTTATCATACCACCCAACTGAAAATGCAAAGCCCTATTTGGAACTCTTTAATTAGTTTTCATCCACAGTTTTATTCTTCTGATAAATGACAGGCTTAAAGGTGCATTGTGTAACTTTTCTGTTGAAGGGCTTGTCAAATGCTTTTCTCCCTGGAGATGTTATTGCTTTGTCTGGAATGCGTGAAAAGTCCCTCAGTCGTCCAGGTAGAATCCATGATAAAAGGAGAAGTTCAATTTGTCAACTGGACAAAGTATATTTGGTTGAAAACGTTTCGCCGCTCATCCGAGAGGCTTCGTCAGCTCTAATAAGAATACTGGTAAGACACTTGCTTATATCTTGCTGCAGGGAGGAGCTAACTAGCTAACTACTTTCCGAAAATATCTCATTGGTTTCCGTCTTTTGTTTCTCTGGCGTCTAGATAACGATCCCTATTCATCCCTACACGCCTGTTTTTTCACACCTCTGGCCCTGACCTGGCTAGCCCTATTGTTCCCCTGTTTGCTTGATCTAGGTTTAAGAATGGCATTATAGATGGGAGACAAATTATGTCTGACTCCACCATTTCTGTTCAGAGAAGGATTCTCTTTTTTGACAAAAATAGCCTCTTTAACTCCCCTCTCAAACCAATTCTTTTCCCTGGCTAAGATCTGAACCTCACTGTCCTCAAAAGAATGGCCCGTGGCTTCTAGGTGAAGATATACAGCAGATGACGGTCCACTCTGGCACGCCCGTCTGTGTTGGTACATCCTCTTGTGAAGTGGCTGCTTGGTTTCTCCAATATACTGTAGCGCTCACTGCAGTCTTCACTACACTGAATGGAGTAGACCACATTGCTTTGTTTGTGGCTCGGTGTTTTGTCCTTTGGGTGGACGAGTTTTTGTATTAAAGTGTTTGTGGGTTTTAAATAAACTGGAATTTCATATTGTCTGAAAATCCTCTGTAGTTTTTCCGAAACGCCGGCCAGGTACGGAATCGCTACCCTTTTCCTCCTGGGTTCGGATTCTCTATTATCTTGTTTCTTGCCCTTGTCTCTCTTGGTTTTGTTAACAGCCCATTTGGGATAACCACAAACAGAGAGGGCTTCCTGCACATGTTGTTCTTCTTTCTCCTTACCCTCTGTGCTTGTGGGAACCACTTGGGCCCTGTGTTGTAATGTCCGAATAACACCCAGTTTGTGCTGCAGTGGGTGGTGTGAATCAAAAAGCAGGTATTGGTCTGTGTGTGTGGGCTTCCTGAAGACTTCTACTTGGAGTCGCCGGTCTCCTCCTATCGTTACTGCACAATCTAAGAACGCCAATGTGTTATCCTTGGCATCTTCACGGGTGAATTTGATATTAGGATCTACAGAATTTATATGTGCAGTAAAAGGTTCCAAATCTTGAATTTTGATTTTTGTAAAATTATCATCAACATAACGAAACCAGTGTGTGGGAGGAGTGCCTGGATATGAAGCTAAGGCACTCTGTTCAAATTGTTCCATGTATAAATTAGCCATGATAGGGGAGACCGGTGAGCCCATCGCACACCTATTTCCAGTTCAGAGGGAACTTTTACAGGCAGATCCATGGCTGTGCGATCAAATTCACCCGTGAAGATGCCAAGGATAACACATTGGCGTTCTTAGATTGTGCAGTAACGATAGGAGGAGACCGGCGACTCCAAGTAGAAGTCTTCAGGAAGCCCACACACACAGACCAATACCTGCTTTTTGATTCACACCACCCACTGCAGCACAAACTGGGTGTTATTCGGACATTACAACACAGGGCCCAAGTGGATCCCACAAGCACAGAGGGTAAGGAGAAAGAAGAACAACATGTGCAGGAAGCCCTCTCTGTTTGTGGTTATCCCAAAAGGGCTGTTAACAAAACCAAGAGAGACAAGGGCAAGAAACAAGATAATAGAGAATCCGAACCCAGGAGGAAAGGGGTAGCGATTCCGTACCTGGCCGGCGTGTCGGAAAAACTACAGAGGATTTTCAGACAATATGAAATTCCACTTTATTTCAAACCCACAAACACTTTAAGACAAAAACTCGTCCACCCAAAGGACAAAACACCGAGCCACAAACAAAGCAATGTGGTCTACTCCATTCAGTGTAGTGAAGACTGCAGTGAGCACTATATTGGAGAAACCAAGCAGCCACTTCACAAGAGGATGTACCAACACAGACGGGCATGCCAGAGTGGACCGTCATCTGCCGTATATCTTCACCTAGAAGCCACGGGCCATTCTTTTGAGGACAGTGAGGTTCAGATCTTAGCCAGGGAAAAGAATTGGTTTGAGAGGGGAGTTAAAGAGGCTATTTTTGTCAAAAAAGAGAATCCTTCTCTGAACAGAAATGGTGGAGTCAGACATAATTTGTCTCCCATCTATAATTCCATTTTTAAGCCTAGATCAAGCAAACAGGGGAACAATAGGGCTAGCCAGGTCAGGGCCAGAGGTGTGAAAAACAGGCGTGTAGGGATGAATAGGGATCGTTATCTAGACGCCAGAGAAACAAAAGACGGAAACCAATGAGATATTTTCGGAAAGTAGTTAGCTAGTTAGCTCCTCCCTGCAGCAAGATATAAGTAAGTGTCTTACCAGTATTCTTATTAGAGCTGACGAAGCCTCTCGGATGAGCGGCGAAACGTTTTCAACCAAACATACTTTGTCCAGTTGACAAATTGAACTTCTCCTTTTACCTTTGTCTGGAATGTTTCACAGTATGGCATTAAACCTTTCTATCTATCACAGAGACCAAACCAGACAAAGTTACAGGTCAGCTCTGTGGAAAGGCAAACCCGCTCAGTCAGAATGCCTGTTTTCCTAAGTATTTCTGAGCTATAAAACCACCTTTAATTGAAATGGAATATTCCAGGCAGAGCAATGACATATCCATAAAAACAAGCAGGTGATGGACCTCCAACCAAAAATGTACATAGTGCACCTTTGAACTATTGGGTTACACTACACTTCAAGCATGTCTAACATTTCTGACAAGTTTAGACATCCGTGATTATTTGCTACATTTTAAATCAATATAATAAAGTAGACTAAGATTTAAAATACACTTTTCTGAATGCGTCCAGTGTATTTCTGATTATACGGTTTTCCAGTTCAGAAACTGCAGCTCCGTGGATTAGCGCAAACACAAACTGAAAGAGGGCTTTGAAATGACATCGCACGGTTTGGTTAAGCGAGGATAAATGAACAAACGCATGGATGAGATGCGGTCTAGGGTGGACGACCTTTGACCTCGGATCCAGGGGTCAATCCCACCGTCCCTCCGTCATTACGAGCCGAGAGTGAAGATGAGTGGACCCGTCGCGAACGAATGATGACAGAAGAAGACAGATGCAAGCGAGGACGACAAGAAAGGACAAGTTGGGAGTCGGAGAGGTTGGGAAACAGGAGCCGATGGAAGAGGAGGAGGAGGAAGAGGAGGAGAGGGAGCAGGAGGTGAAAGCAGATCTGAGGCTAATGGAGCTGTGTGAGCGCTAGCAAGTGAGTGATCGCGCCAACCACTCACTTGTTTGACAAATGGGCAGATTGAGGCTATACGATACTGCTAAAACAAAGAAGGAAGGTTCGAAAAAGTCAAGTGTGTCTATGCCAGTGGTGGAACTTAACAACATAAAAATAGTAAAGTACTGTACTTAAGTCAAAATCTGAGGTATCTGTACTTTTCTTAAAGGTGCACTGTGTATCTTTTCTGACAGAGGGTCCGTCAAATGCTTTTCTCCATGAGATGTTATTGCTTTGTCTGGAATGTTTCACAGTATGGCATTTCATTTCTATTTCATTCTAACCTTTCTATCTTCATGGAGACTAAACCAGACCAGATTACAGGTCACATCTGGAGAGGCAGCCTCACTCACAGTCAGAATGCCTGTTTAGCTGAACTGGTGATGCACTGCGCAACTTTGAGACTTGATAGTTCCACAGTATAGCATTAAATGTGTCTATCTCCATGAAGACAAGCAAATGACACTATCAGGCAAAGTTGCAGGTCAGATCTGCAGAGAGGCAACCCCACTCACAGTAAGAATGCATGTTTTTCAATGTATTTTTGAGCATAAACCCACCTGTAATTGTATAAATTGTATGTGTAAATGACACTTAAATGACACTGATACTGAGCTTTATTCCACTACACATTGTGTGTTTTACCTATTTGTATTATATACAAGTTTACTGTACTTTTGCTACGGGTATATGTGATGTTTTAGTCGTGGTGTTTATTGTCTTGTTTATCAGATGTTTTATGTTCACTGTGGGCCTAGGGGGCGCTGCAATTCCAAATCATGTGTGTGCGACCTGTACTTATGGTTTTTGACAATAAAGCTGACATTGAACTTTGAATAATGGCAAGATACATAAGTCTAATGTCATACTGTGGAACATTCCAGACAGAACAATGACATATCCATAGAAACAAGCACGTGACAGATCCCCAACCAAAAACTTACACAATGTAGCTTTAAGTAACAAAATTGAGTACTTCTTTCATCGCCGGTTTATGCAAGAGGGAGAGTGAAAGGTAATTGCCAAAGGGCGACATTTTGATTTGTGAAACTCTGGACTGTATGTCTGCCTCTGCCATACTGTAAGTATGGCAGAGGAAGAAGAAGTGAACTGTGGAGAAAAAAAGATGGGGTCTAACCTGGGCTCAAATCCAGAACACACACTTTGACTTTTGGATTTGAAATAAAAACATAAAATGTCCAAGCTTTCATTCAGTTCTGGGGTCATCTGTAGGTACTATGTCACTCACACGTCATAAGCCAAACTTATTCGAGACTGTAATTTGATGTTTTAAATGTTGGCAAATACTAAGCCGAGTAATATTAGTAGATTTCCCATAATAGTGATTTTAGACTATTAACACCTTACACCTCAAGTGCTCAAGTGAAAATATTTTGCTTGGAGAGTCACTGAAGTTGAGCCAAAAATGACACATTCAAAAGCTACAAGAATACAGTATATGTCTATCTTACATTAGTTCCATTATAGGAGTTTTAATATTTTACTGGTTTCCATGGAGATGTTATTGCTTTGTCTAGGATGTTTCACAGTATGGTATCAAACTTTTCTACCTTCATGGAGACCAAACGAGGCCAAATTACAGGTCAGATCTGTGGACAGGCAACCCCACTCACAACCAGAATGCCTGTTTTTCTGGGTATTTTTGAGCTATTAAACCATCTGTAATTGATTAATAAATCAATTAATAAGATCTGACCTGATGAAACTCAAGTTTAATGGTATAGTGTGGAACATTCCAGAAATATCAATAACATCTTCATGAACACAAGCAGGTCACTGACAGAAAAAAGACCTTTAATTATTGATGGGTTTCAGCTTCCTGTTATGTGCAACATCTTGAGGACTTTTTCCCATTCAAAACATATCAAATTTTGTTTTTAATTGTTAATCGTTATGGCAACAGTCCTGATTTTTTCATTATTCTGGTCCCATGAATCAGCAAGGTCTAAAGTGAGACTAAACATAACATAAAGAAGGACTAGGATTAATCCAGAATCAAATCAGATTTTTTTTTTTTTTTACTTCAGAAGGCCATCTTGTCACCATCTTACCAAAAGACACAATAGTTCTCCCTGTATATTTGCTCTCTCAATTTTTCAACTCCAACAATAATCAGAAAAAACAATGCCATATAAACTTTAAACCACTGCACCACTGCTGACTTTGTTATGACCAATGTTCTAGGTCCTACATTTCACAAAATTGATTCCGGTGATCTTTAAGCCATGTTAGAATGTAATTTATTTGCACATGTTTAAATAACCCTTTATTATTAATCTACAGACTAGTGGTAGTTTTCCTTTTACCATTAGTTCAGTAGAGATCTTTTCAGAACTGTGCCTAAATATGCAGGGTTTGTGTGTTAAACATGTGAATGAAGCAAAATACGTCTCCATTATAACATAGATCATAAAATTCCATAATGTGGGCCCTTTAACCAATCTCTTCTATACCACACTGCCTACAGGAGTGTTCAGACCCAAGCCAGACAGTTCATAGTTTATACAAACCAATGACTTTATGTACTTTTTATGTAATACAATTCTTATTCCTCTTTTTTGTAGTCTGTGTATAGTTACCTTCAAATCCTGCCTTTCTGTTGACCTTACTGCACTCCTTCTTAAAGCTGAACGCTGCTTTTGTTAGCTCTGACCCTGCTGCGCGGAAAGAATAAAACCCAGACATTATTCCCCGAGAGTCAAAAGGTCACGACCTCTTGTACCTTTCTCTGCAGGTTGTTTGAGGTTAGCTCCAGTTCAGCTACCGTTCCCCACCAATCACCTGCCATCTTGATTCTTTTATTTTGAATTTTCATCTACCTGCTTCACATAGGTTTATGACTTCCTATAGCTTTAACCCCCCTTGGATAAGTGCATACGCGGCGATTAGCTTTGGTTCACATATGTTGAGGTAGCGCTGGTGTTCTGACTAAATGTGGCTTTGTGTTTCTCAGCTGGCATCAATCAAAGGGTGCGTGGAGCTGAGGCACTGCCAACAATGGAGCCCTTGACTGGACCGAACCCTTTTATCAATACGCACACTCACTCGCAGAAGGCTGTGTATTTGTGTGTGTAACATGATTTAAAGTTCAGATATGAGTAAAAATTGGTTGAGGTTATAGAGTTTAGGTTAAAAGTGCATGTGCTGCCCACTGCTCCTAATAAAAGGATGGGTTAAATGCAGAGAAGAATTTCTCCTGTGTGAGATCAATAAAGTCACTTCTTCTTCTAACTTTTCTGGAGAGCGTCCGCCACCTGTCTCCATGGAGATGTTAATGCTTTGGTTTAAATTGTCCACAGTATGGTATTAAACTAGTCTGTCTTGTATTTATTCAACTACAGGCATTATATTCATCAAAAATATAAAAAAAAAAACCACATTAATTCTTACTGTGAGTGGGGTCGTCTCTCCACATATCTAACCTGTAATTTGGCTTGCAAGTCTCCATAGTTAATTACTAATTTTATGGCCATACTGTGGGACATTCTAGGCACATCTCCACAGAGACAAGTAGGTAACAGACCCTCCACCGACTGCGTTACACAGTGCATCTTTAAGGTAAGGCAGGTAGTGAGTGTAGTGATACTTAGTTACAGGGACATGCACAGGAATTTTGAGGGGCCGTTGCTCTGACCTGAAGAAAAGGCAAACCAACCCCCCACCAGGGGGAAAAAAATCACAGGCTATACGAAGCATCTGGAGGAGGCTTGTGGCTGCTCCTCGTCTTAGATGTAATGTAATTATGAAAAATTGCCATTAGTAGGCTAAAATATGAGTCTGATTAATTAATCAATTAGCCTACACCAGGGGTCACCAACCTTTTTGAGGCTGAGGGCTACTTCATGGGCACTGAGTAGTATGAAGGGTACACAGGCCCTGTTTGCTACAAACTTCCTAAATAACAAAACTGCATGGATAACTAATGCTATAATAGCGATATTAAAATAGCAGTAGTTATTATAACACTATGTGAAGTGATTGCTCACATATCAATAATTATTATTTTCCACAATCACCAGCCGTTGTTTGTCTAAAGCTGCCTTTAACCCACAGGCTTTTTCTGTCCATAATGCGCTGCCAGGTGGGTAGTTCACATCGAAGTTTTCGTGGCAGGTTTTGAAGTGCCTCTCCACATTGTGCCGCTTTGGTACTGCAACAGTTGCCCCACAAATGAGGCACAGACATTTCTCTTTAAATGACGTAAAAAAGAACTCTTCTTCCCAATCATTGTTAAAACAGTATGTCCGTTTTCGCTTTTCTGCCATGATTTTTGGGGCAAAAGCACAAGCAGGCTAACTCCTCATCATCACTTCACTTGGTCAACATGTCAGGAAAGAGGCGTGGCGGCTGCGCATGAATGATCTTTGACTTAGAAAGAGGCGAATTCGAGATCAACTACTTCTACTTGAATTTTTAAATTTTATATAACGTAATTTTAAAAATCTGCATAATGTAAGCATTAATTTAAAAAATGCTACTTTTTTATATATATGTATATTGAGTTGCAATAAGAGCAATGCTATTTTTAGTGCAGACCTTGCGGGTGCCGTAAAGGGGTCATTGGGACATGGTCGCCCGCAGGCTCAGCGTTAGTGAGCCCTGGCCTACACAGCATCATCTCATCTTTATCATTAATGTAACGTCTCTGTCTCACCTGCTGGTTGGCTTTTTCTTAGCCAAACCTGCAGTGATGTTCTCCCCTTTGCTGCCTCCCTGAGGGTTTTCTCTCTCTTTCCTGCAACTGCCTCTTTTCCGTGGGCATCATTTAACATAACACACATTACCAAAAACAGTAATAAGATTTAGTCATTTAACCATTTTGAATGAAAGAATTCATGTGATGCATTACTTCCATCATTCATTCTGCTGCTAAAACCAAAAGTTAGAAACTGCAGACATGTAGCTTAGTTTGCCTACCACAAAATTAGCAGCCTGTTTAAATAATGAGTTGCTTGTCTGCAAGCTAGCTAGCTGTCTGATTATTTAGGCTAAACGTGGCAAACTGTATTTATGAACATTTTTATTCAGTTCATAAACCTTCATGGTGATCATTTGTTATACATCTCAATCTCACCTTTTACGACAACGTCAAGACAACCGCAACAATCTCTTTCCACATGCCTTTCCTGGCCGATCCAGAGCCGGTCGCAGCACACCGCCGCGGAGGAAGTGCACACAGCAGGGCCGGCGACACCCAACTCCAAGAAGACCGGACCCCGGCGCGACGGGGGCCGTTACCGGCTTCACACCATCCATGGGCTGAGCCTCTATCAGAAGGACTCAGGCCCCCAATCGACACGGGGCAAGCGGACTTCCGTACGCCATATTTCCCGTGCCCACCTGTCGGACGGGGATTCGGCGCTGGGCTCTTCCCTCTTTGCTCTCCGCTACTGAGGGAATCCTAGTTACTTTTCCTCTGCTTAGCAATATGCTTAAATTTGGCGGGTAGTCTCGTCTGATCTGAGGTCGTAGTCAGATGGAGCGGGGGGACGCGGGGTCCCTGGACATGGCCGCCGCCACCGGGGGAGGCACGGTGCTCCGGTTTCTGCGGCTCGCGAACCGGTCCGGCTCGCAAGTGAATGAGGCTGCTTTTATTTTAGGAAAAATGTTTTGAGAGGTGATTTTTTGTTTTCATTTTTAAATCTAGGCTAGGCCTACATGAAATTCTGTATCCATTGAACAATTTATTATTTATTTATTTATTTATTTATTTTCGACTCGGAAGGGCAACGTCAGTCCAGGAGGGCACAGGGGCAGTTGCCTGGGCAACTCCCCTGTGCACGTCCCTGCTTAGTTACCTTCTACATTCTGTTCAAATCAAGAAATGTCTGGAATCGGACCACAGAGACTGAAAAACCTCCGTTTTAATTTAGGATAGTCCAACCACAGCTGCTCATTTGTATCACGTGTCTCTCAAATGCAGAAAACATCTCTTGAAAATTCTTGTATCATTCATATATAACTTCTTTTACTTGAGATAACTAAGATTTTAGTGTTTCACTTGAAGATTCTACAGTAATCCACACAGTTTCTTTGTCCGGTGTATTATTTTTTTCTTAGTTTTTACGTGTAAGCTAGCATGTTTTGACACAGCCCATGCCTCTCTCTGATTGGTCAATCACATCCTCTGAAATCAGGGAGACAGGATTCAGCTCCAGATCCACTTGTCTTTGTAAAGTTTTGTCGAAGCTTGTGGTTCTGTCTTGACATGCAAGGATATTAAAAGTTGCATCCCATTACTCTGTCTTACCCCTCCCCCCCTTTATCTACATCTTTGTCTTGCCCCTCGATAACATTGCCCCTCGATAACATTTGTACCCTGAGCTTAGAGGGCTCAGGGTACAAATGTTCCCCTAAGAAATGGGACATCACTCGATTATCATTTGCGTCATCATCCCCATCATCAACGCAAACAAACGTAAACAAATGTTAAGGATTATTTGGTACCTCAGCTCGACAAAAAACTAGCTTGTTTATACTTGAAAGTTTGATGAAAACGATAACGTCGGCTAAACAGACATCACCACAATTAAAACTGAGTTCAATTAAAACAGTTCATAAAAGTAACGTAGAACATAAGCGTCATAATTGTAAACCTGCTAAACAGTTATGTTAATTCCAACTGCTGAAAATACATTTATGAGACTCCTTGGGTGGTCGATGTGACGCTGCCATCCTGATCCCAAAACCTGAGCTTGTAGGCGTACCCCTTCGTTCCAAGTCTGGTCGAGAGCTTACTTCGTTTCAAGGGGTATGTAGCCCGAGGTCGTGGCCCGAGCCCTTGATCAAAATTAGAATCGGGACACCCCTTGTCCTCACATGAACGTGCAAAACCAAGGGGTAGGGGTAAGACGGCCAGCCGCCACTGACCAAAGACCAGTGGCGGCTGGCCCATAGGGCGCGCTTGGGCGCCGCCCTTCCGAAAGAGGGGAGGAAAAATATAAAATGTATAATACTAAAAATATGTTTGGTTTTTTTAATCAATGTCAGTTTTAATTATTTGTGTGTCTCTACATGTAATCTGAATTATTCAAACAACATTTCCACCAAATGGCTCTTATTCAACAGTGAATTTCCACCGACATAGTCGTGTTTCTCTTCTTGGGGCTCGCGTCCAAAGCGCCCTCGAAGTGTAGCGAAATAGCCAATCGTGTGTGGTTGCTAGGGGAAAATTAAAAAAATATTATTCCTATCAGCCTATCAGCATCGCCGAATAAAATGGTTTTGGGGTGCCATAAATTGCGCACCTGCTACAGAAAGTTTGGATCGCTATTCGCCCTGTCCCAGGCTGATTAGTCACGTGATAGGCGTATCCACGTATTATCCGCAGGGAATACGCGCATGAATTATTGTGAAAGGACGTCTGAATTATTGTTTTGAATTTATTTATTTTCTGTGCCATCTGTGATAAGATAACCACGAGCAAGTTGAAAGGTCAGTCAGGAAGTAATGCAGGGGATGAGCGCGGGTCTTATTCGGGAGATGCACTTCTGGAAGAAGTCACGTTTTCAGCTTGTCCCAAGTCTTAGTAATTAAACTGATTCACGGAAGATGAATTTGATGCTTTATTGCCAGATAAGTTAAGTTTTCGGTCTGAAGACTTGGTGTAACTTAAATGGTGATGTTTAGCTGCCTGTTGAGTGGACAATTGAACGCGAGGTAGGCTTGTTAATGGACTTTGCGAATAAGCTAGCGACCTGCCAGCTACACCGGAGAGGACCATTCGAGAGACCACGACGAGAGCACGAAGGACACCCACCGCATTTAGTAACGTTGCCCGAGGGAGAGCGGAACAACGCTAACTGGATTTCACTGCCGTTGCCTACGACTTCTCAACGCGCGAGTGGCAGAGGAGCCACGGAGGTACCATTTTTGCTATTTGCCATTGCGGTGAAGGAGCCAGTTCCGTACCCAAGCTACAAACCAGGCCTGCAACGGTAGAACTGGGGGTTGGAGAATTGACTATATTTGAGTGTTTTGCCGGCTATAGGATAAATTGTTTATTTGGGCCCATTAGAATATTGTGACTGTTAAACATTTTGTGTGTTGACGTTTACCCTTGAGATGTTCATCTAAATGCTTGAAAGCACTTTTTTCATTAGATGTAATATAGTTCATATTTACTTATAACTTTGTTGTGGTCATTGAGTGTCATGTTTGTTTGAGGTTAAAACCCTTTAAACACAAGACATATAGTACAAAAGTAGTTCATTTAAGAGTTTACTCACATTATACTAATAAGAATCATTTCATGTGTACTGTGCATTTTAATAGCCATAATACTGTACTAAAAGGTGTAACCACACTAGTATAAATGTGTAATAAGAACTCAGGTTAGTCTCTCTCACATAACAAACACAATAATAGGCAGGGAAATCTATTGGCACATCAGCCCCACCAAGATTTTTTTTCACCAGCCGCCACTGCCAAAGACCAAATGTTTGCCACAGGTGCCAAACTAATAACCTCATCTAGTGTGACCCTTTATCTCCAGACTGCCTTCTGAGGAAGAGTTCTGCCTTGATGCCTTTTTGCCAAACACTCTTCTGTGACTTTCCACAGGCAGACAGCCCCACACTCCATGCCTCTATATGTGGCTTGGAGAATACCCATGTTATAGCTGCTCATTGGGCCTGGGGCAAGAGGAAATGTCTAATCTAACAGCTCACTGGGGCACACACATGCACAGGGGAGGGCACTGCCAAGTCTTCCATTGTGCCAAACAGTGCCAGTAAAGTGCTAGTGAAGTATTTATCCACATAAGCATGTTAGCTTAGCCCCACAACCACTCATCTGACAGGGCACTTATGTTTTTTGGCTCATAATATTAGTAAAGGTATTTTGGGGAGAGCCAGTTCGAAGTGCTGTCATCTAGTGCAAACAGAAATGTGAAGATGGCAGTGGTTTATAAAGTGGTTTTCCCTATTTGGTGCGGGTGAGAAACAAATTATCTGTTGAGAATGACAGACTGAATTACTGAAATGTGCGTGAATGAAGCAAAAACAACACTGGGTATGTTTTGATGACTGCACTGTAAAGAATACTGTTACTTTAAAGGTGCATTGTGTAACTTTTCTGGTGGAGGGTTCGTCAGATGCTTTTCTCCATGGAGATGTTATTGCTTTGTCTGGAATGTTTCACAGTATGGCATTAAACCTTTCTATCTTCATGGAGACCAAACCAGGCCAAGTTACAGGTCGGATCTGTGGAGAGGCAAGCCCATTCACAGTCAGAATGTCTGTTTTTCTAGGTATTTTTGAGTAATAAAACCACCTGTATTGAATAAGATGTGCCTTTTATTAGTCCCACAATGGGGAAATTCCAGAGAAATGTAAAGTAGAGCTGTTTAATGTCATACTGTGGAACATTCCAGGTAGAGCAGTGACATATCCATAGAAACAAGAAGGTGACAGACCCCCAACCAACCTTTAAATCATTGAAGGTGCACTGAGGAACTTTTCTGGATCTGCAACCCTCTTGTCTCCATAGTGATGTTGTCATGATCCCCGTGTCTCTCCCTTTCCCCTCCCTTCTGTGTCACCTGTCTTGGGAGGGGAGTCGTTTTTCACCAGCTGCAGCCTCCTGGTGATCACACACCTGATCTACTCCTGCCCATATCAGCCCGGTTCTTCCTCCACTCCCTGCCAGTTTGTCAGTTTACCAGACCGGTAACTAGCTCGTGGCTCACGCTTCTTTGGATCTTGTTTTTAGACTGTATGGTTGTTCCCGGACCTTTTGTAATTTTTTCTGGTTCTGGTCTGCTTTTGGGTTCTACATCTGTGCCTTGTAACAGATGTTGCTTTTTGCTTTTTCTGGAATGTTCGACAGTATGGTATTAAACGTGTACATCTACCATTTAGAGAGCAGTGTGGAGTTTTGCTTCGATGATAACGCTAACAACAGCTAGCATGCTAATGGTAAATATGGGACAAAAAATGCTTTATAATTAGATGAAGACAGCACACAGACTTGTTTTGACCCTGAGAGCTGCTTGTACGATATGTCTGTACTGGGGCAAGACACATTTGCTCAAACTGGAAAAAATCTGTACAGGGACTTTTAAGTTATTTTTTTGTTATTTGTTTATTTGACTGCATAACGACTTGTCTTTCCAATACAACGAAAATGCACAATAAAAGTGTAAATATTTCTGTAAAGCTTGGGGTAATCTGGTGGTAAGAATTGTTTTGGACAACCCCTGATTACTGATGAATTCCTTATGCCTATTGTAGCCATCAAAAGCCCGCCCCGGCCATTGGCTGTATATTTAACCCATGGCCACAGTTTGTATATGTGTGCACTTCCATTCAAGCATAAGTGTGGCAGTGGCCTGTATTGGTCCATGCACTTTTGTGGCTTCAGGACATGTATATGCATATCTTAGTGCATCTGTGCATGAATATACAAACAGCTCTGAGTGGGAGTGGGATCTACAAAGGATGGGGGCTATTAGCAGCTGTTTTGTTTTCAGTGAAGTTAAATGGCAGGACTGATGGATAAACTGAAGGCTCGTTAAGAGGTTTGGGCCAAATAACCACGCACAGCAAGATGGATTCTCGCGATATTTGTTAGTTCACACCCTCCCGCTAGTACGATAGGGCCTGCCAGCTGGAAGGCGGACCAATCACAGAGCAGCATTGAGGTCCGGGAGAAGCTAAAGCTCTCAAACAAAACACGGCAGTGTCACAGACACTTCAACCTATTTCCACAAAAATGCAAACTATTTTGTTTGCGAAAAAACGAGAGATGTCTGTGCTTTTCTCTAAAGTTATTTAACTGAGGTTAAATTTTTTTGGCTGTTTGTTTCGCTGTTGTGACCAGTCAGCTTCAAATATTGGTCATGTTTTCTTGATCACTGATCACCATTCCAAACTGATAAATGTTCTATTTTTACTTAATTTGGTGGAACAATAGCTGTGAAAATTACATCATTCAGTTTGTCAAGAAAAGTTGAAAATATGTTGAGAGATTACAGAAGTTCTAATGTATATTCATGACACTAGGAACTCAGAACTAAGAATTCAGTATTCCATCCAAAAGTCAGGCACATTATCACGCAGGAAACACATTTTTCCAACACTTAAAATATCAATTCAACAAAATTATGGTGTATATGGTTCCATTTGTCAGATAACTATGTCTGTGTAGCTGCTCGATAAGATTAATGGAAATATGGAAAAAAAAATAAAATAAAAAAGGCCCTGTCTCTAATCTGTAAGTCTGGTTCTCACATTTCCCTTCTAACCCTCACCCACCCTCTTACTGCAACGTCACACAAGATACATCACCGCTGCCCGTTCTAAAGAAAACTGGCAAACAAACCTTGAAAAAAGTGAGTTGAGCGCTGGGTCAGGGGCGCTCTCGTGTGTGTTTCCATTGCTAAATTAAAGAGCCAATTAAAGCCCCAGTTAGAAAAAACAGTGGAATGAGCCAAGCCATTTCCTCAGCATGACTAATATACACGTACTACTGTAGAGGGTTGGGTTACAGACTGCATGGACTGGGAATCCCTCTCTTCTTCTTTTTTTTTTTTTTTTTTTTAATGATCAAAGGAGAAGTTCAATTTGTCAACTGGACAAAGTTTGTTTGGTTGAAAACGTTTCGCCGCTCATCCGAGAGGCTTCGTCAGCTCTGGCCCTCATGCTGGTTCGACCCTGTTTATATCTAGCTGCAAGGGAGGAGCTAGCTTCCCTGAACAAAGCTCTGACCTATCCCCGCTACTCTCTTTTGTTTTACGAATTCCTCTGGCGTCTTGTATTAGCATATCTATCAGCCCGCTCACTACACTGAAACAACTCTGAAACCATCAGCTAATCTGTCTCTTTGTATTTCAAATTTCTCTGGCGTCCAATTCCCTATTCAAGACAACGACCCTCTCCACCCCTCTGCAATGGCTTGTCTGTCCTAATGATTCTTTGTTTGAGAATCGAATTATAGATGGGAGACAAGTTGTGTCTAACTCCCCCATTTCTGTTTAACGACGGATTCTCTTTTTTGACAAAAATAGCCTCTTTAACTCCCCTCTCAAACCAGTTCTTTTCCCTGGCTAAGATCTGAACCTCACTGTCCTCAAATGAATGGCCCGCGGCTTCTAGGTGAAGATGAACGGCAGATGACGGTCCACTCTGGCCCGCCCGCCTGTGTTGGTACATCCTCTTGTGGTTTTTTTTTTATATATTTTTTTTCTTTTTTGCAAATGCTCTTAATGTACAATAAAAAAGTATGAAATGGTAAGATGATGATGATGATGATGATGATGATGATGATGATGATGATGATGATGATGATGATGATGATGATTATTATTATTATCTTTACCATAGTTATTTTCTCATCATTAACTTCTTACGCTGTGACCGGCCCGTGCACGGGCTTGTTCACTGTTTTTTTTTTTCTTTCCATATAAGAGCACACATTCCCAAACGTGTCCCATGACATCTACACATCAAATTAAACCTTACAGTCTCCTCTTTTTGACTATGCAATTCATTTCCCGGCACAACAATCAGTCCCCGAGCACATGGGGCTTTTATACAGAAAAGCACAAAACGAGGTTTGTTACTTTGCTTACCTTTGAAGGCTCTGGACAGGGCAAACATCTGTATTTCACCACAAGCTTGGTATCATTCTGTCCGTAAGGATCCAGCGAATAAAATCCAGTAAAACAATTTAGTCCAAAACACGTTTTAGATCCAATACGATGGCGAAAGTCTTCCCAACTTACATAAGCGCCAGTGTTTTTTTTCCACTTCTTTAGCCTAAATCAAGCAAAATATATCTTTCCTCGCTAAAATCGCGCTAACAGCAGCTAAACACGAGAGTATACTTAAAAATGACACCTAAACCGGCCAGTAAGAAGATGCCTGGGCTGAGCGAAACCTATAAAGGTCCAATCATGTGTGACGCTCCGGTAAAAATCAAGTACGACGTTCACGCTTGCTGAGTCAACAAGTTAGGTTACACAGGATGATTGACAGTTCAGGCGAACAGCCAATGAGGCGCTGAACAGGGAGACATATAGTTTGTTAGGCCTTTCACAACAAGTTCCACGTGAAACAGCTGCGTAACGCGAAATTGCGGTCCGTGCGTAAACGGTGCGTAATTTACGCACAGCGCCATGCGTCTTGCGCCTTTGCTGTTGATTTGAGTTTCCTTGATTGAAAATATGGCTAAAAGGACTGGAAAGAGAAAATATTTAAGTTTGGAGACTGCACAAGTCGATTTCAGCTCTGGAGGAGTCGGAGAGAGAGAATCAGGAAACAGATATGGACTGTGAGGAGGCGTTGTTTATGAAGGATGTACTTCTGGGAGTGTAAGTATCATTTTATTATGTATTTGATGTAGTATTTGAATAAAAATAAAACAATAAACATTAGATTTTTTTGTGCATTTAGATCACTTTTTGTAAAATAGACCTACTATTATTTATTGGGTGTTTAGATAAAATAAATAAGAAAATAAATAAGAATAGATTTTAGTTTTTAGATTTAGATTTTTGTCTTAGATAGTTTTTGTTTTGTCTTTATTGTATTTTGTACACTGTTTTTGCACTACTTGGCCAGAGAGAAACAAAATTTCGATTCACTATGTTGAACACATATGGGAGAATTGACAATAAAGCTGGCTTTGATCTTTGAAAATAACATTTTAGAAAGCATATTTTGAGCTTATTTCCCATTATATTTTTGTGTTTTTCTTACTAGTGTCATCACTGTGTACCAATAAAGCCCAACTGCAGATAAGGAGCCCTACCACGACCGGAGCAACAAAGAACGGATGGGCAGCAGTGGTGACCGCACAAATGGCAGGCTGAAGTGTAGAAGATGTCAGTCAAAGACAGCTGTAAAATGTGCTACCTGTGACACTGCACTCTGCTTTATTCAAACAAGGGACTGCTACAGTCAGTGGAACACACCATACTCTTAGTGTGTAAATACCTGTAAATATGTGTGGAACTAGCCTGGGAATTCCCAGGCCGCTTCCGTTCGTTTCGAACTGGAAGGCGGCCTGGAAACTCGTCCAAGCGAGAGTCCCAGATTTAGGGCCCCAATCAGAGAGCGGGGGAGGTGTGACAAGACGGTGACGCGTACTACATGACAAACGGAAGCTTGTAGTTTGAACTGACAACTGACATGATTGGCTATGGACTTACGTATACGCTCAATGATAGACATTCATAACGCCCAATAAACGGCCGTTGGCAATCGCTAACCACACCTCCGCTACGGGATTTTTCGAAGCGAGTTTCCAGACCCATATCTCACTTGTGATATGGTCAGGTGTTAACCAGACTAGTGTGGAACGTTTAGTGTCCATGGTTTTCTGAAAATGTATACAGTGTGCAGTGTTATAGAATTTTTCAATACATATTTTCATTTTCAACACTTGTTTGGTCTATTTTTGATTGGAAAAAAAAAAACTTTTTTATAGAATGTAATTTTCAGGGACATAATATAGTGACCTTGTGTGCAGAAATGGATTCCTCTAGTTGTAAGCTTTCAGTAGAGCCCTCAATGATGTCTGTAGGTTGAATGAGTCAAAAGTTATTAAACGTTTTCTAAATGTTTCCAATTTGGATAGGTTTGGATAGGTTTGGATAAAGGCATGACTCCTGTATAAAACGCCTGGACAAAGTATAACAAAAAGTGGAGTAAAAAGTTTATTTTTACAGCTATTGATTCCCAATTTGAAATTTGAGTGGTCAACAACTTATTGTATTGAAAGATGGTGTACTTTAGGCCTCAGCTATGAACAGCAGCTATAGACACCTTTTATATTTAGAAAAAAATTAGGCGAGGATAAAAAAAACATTTTTTTTTTGTGTTCCAAGGTGTGTAACTTTTTTCCAATCACATTTGGAGTGAATGTAAATGCTGAGGGTAAAACTAGAGAATGTTACCTTTACACAGAGACCAAACATTTGTATATAATCCATATACTTCAATAACAGGAATGATTTTAATTTGGAGAGGTCCTTTTAGGTTACCTGGCCAGCCAAATGATATCTCTCTGTATTTCCTATACACCGCGATACCATTTGGACACTCTCCATCCACTCTCGCTCCTCCGGTTCCAAACCGCCTCCGCGATTCTGATTCGTTCAAAGATGGTGACGTCAGTGCACCCGCCTTTGCCCGCAAAGTCACTCTTAGGCAGCGGAAGTTCCGCCTCAGTTTTGAATCAAGATGGCGCAATCTCTGATTGGTTCACTTAGCTGTCTGTCTACGCGCAACCGCAGCGCATTCTGTGGATCAAGCGTTACCAGACTCACTCGCTGGTACAGCGATGAGTCATGGATTCTTCCAGGCAACCTTTTAGGGACAATTGCTCAAAAAAGGCCCTCCACTGTAAGGGGTTAATAATAACAGCCACAATAATAGCAAATGCAAAAACAAAGACAACAAAAGAAAAAAAAAAAAAATTATATTAGTGCTGTCAATCAATTAAAATATTTAATCGTGATTAATCTCATGAATGTCATAGTTAACTCTCGATTAACCACAAATAAATAGCACATTTTTGTTCTTTGAATCATCATTTTTTTTTTGAACTTCTTTTTATTTATTTTCAATTATCCTGTACAGTCATAAATTGTGTCACATTTACAGCATAAAATAGAACATATAGGTATATCCACAGGTATAAAGTCTCTGGAAAGTTCTCAGTCTCTTGGTTTTTAGTCCCATGTCGCAGACTTAGGTGGAAGCAGAATAAGAACGTTTACCATATTTCACAGATTATTATTTTGTTTGTTTGGCTCCCCCCTTCCCCTCCCTACTACATATTGGATCATTCCACAATTCTTCAAATAATACTTCACCCTTTCACACCCGTATCTCCAAGTCTTGTGATATAGGGAAAAAATAAAATAAAATATATAATAATAATAATAATAACAATAATAATAATAATCATTACCATTATTATAAAAAATGATAAATAAAATAAAATAATTATACATATACACATATATATACATATACACAGACACATATATATATATATATATATCCACATATACGCACCTATATATACACATACACACATACATCTACATACACATACATATATATACACATACACACATACATACACCTACATACCTACACAAACTATAATGATAAATAAAAACAATGTAACAATGTATAGTATAAAAATAAAATGGAGAGACAATCACAAATCGTACCAGTCACATTAAATGAAAGTGTAGAGCCACTCTAGTCCATTTACTTGTGAAAACATCCGTCTTTAGTTGTAATAATGCAGTCAGGTACTCCATATTGTAAACCTCTTGGATTCTTTCTTGCCAATTTGCTATCGTTGGGGATTGTGGTTGTAACCATGATGCCGTAATAACTTTATTAGCAATCAAAAGAAGTATTCACAGTATGTCTGTATACGCGTTTTCTTCAAGATAATCTGGAAGTACACCTAGTATAAAGTATGTTGGTTCTAGTGGTATGTCTATTGATAAACATTTCTTAATTTCTTTTTGTACATTTTGCCAATATTCTGAAAGTATTGGGCAGTCCCAAAAAATATGCGTGTGATCCCCCACCATGCCACATCCTCTCCAGCATCGTGCTGAGGTATTACTCCATTTTGATGTAATCTGTGGGGTCCTGAAGTACCTCATTCTTATCTTCCATCCAAACTCTTTCCAATTAGGGCTACTGGTTAATTTATGTCCACATCGACATGTATCTACCCATTGTTTATCTGAGATGATGACATTCATTTCTAGCTCCCATTTTTCTTTGATGTCCATGTTATTGTCTTTCAAGTCTTCTTGTAATATACTGTAAATATGAGATATGAGCTTTGTTTTAATTGTGCCCTTGATAATTGAAATAAAAAAATATTCTATGTTGGATGCTGGGTTACAAAGCCTTTCCCATTCTTGATGCTTGTGTAAATAATGTCGTATTTGTAAATATCTAAAGAAATCATGCTGTGATAAATGAAATTTGTTTCGGAGTTCTTCAAATGATTTAATGGTGTGTCCCTCAAACAGCTGGTCCAGAACCACCAGGCCTGCCTCTTCCCATCTTTTAAAGCCCCCATCAAGACCTGCTGGCATAAAGTCTATGTTGCTTGCTATCCTCATTGCTCTAGATATTGTCATAGGAAGGTATAGTTTTTTCCTCACCCCTGACCATACTCTAAGAGTATTTTTTATCCAGATGTTGTCTATCCTTTTTTTCCCCCACTGATCCTGATTCAGGAGTGGAGTTGAATCTAATGGAATGTCAGGACAGTCACCTTGTTCCATGTCTACCCAAATTGTATCTGTGTCATGGGATATCCAAGCAGCCATAGATCTGAGTTGAGCTGCCCAGTAGTACTTTCTTAGGTTAGGAAGGTTAAGGCCTCCATCCGCTTTTGAGCATAGTAATCTTTTGAATTTGAGTCTAGGTCGTTTACTTTGCCATATAAACTTTGATAACCATTTATCTATTGTATTGAAGGTGGGGATTGGTATATGTATTGGTAATGATTGAAAAAGAAAAAGTAATCTAGGTAGAACATTCATTCTTATTGTCTCTACACGTCCCATAAGAGAGAGCGGTAAGATTTCCCATCTTGAAAGATCGTCCTTTATTTGACCCATCAGTTTCCCATAATTAAGTTTAAATAGCTTCGTTAAATCAGTTGTTATTGTGATACCCAAGTATCTAAAGCTTTGGGACCAACGACAGTGGAGTTTTCCTGATAGCTGGGTAGGCCAGTTTCCATTTAACATCATTGCCTCTGATTTTGATTGATTGATCTTATAGCCAGAGAGTTGTCCGTATGTTTTTAGTATGTTCATTAGTGAAGGGATGGAGGTGGTTGGGTCACTTATATAGGCCAGTAAGTCATCTGCGTAGAGTGATATCTTGTGTTCTTTATTATTTTTATCTCTAATGCCTTTAATGTCTATATTTTGTCGTATGGAAGCTGCCAACGGTTCAATATTTATAGCAAAGAGCAGGGGACTCAGGCAGTCACCCTGCCTCACCCCTCTCTGTATGTCAAAAAACTCTGAGCAGCAGCCATTGACCCTGACACGTGCTTTTGGATTTTTATAAATGACACCAATCCAGTCTATGAATTTTGAATGAAATCCCATCACAGAAAGTGTTTTGTTTAAAAAAGTCCAATTTACAGTATCAAATGCTTTTTGAGCATCAAAGCTAATCAACATGGATGTCTTCTTTTGTTTCTTAGCACAGGCAATGATGTTTAGGGTTCTTCGGATGTTATTTGCCCCCTGTCTGTTGGGTATAAACCCTGTTTGGTCTACGTTGATCAGATTTGAAATATGTTTTTGCATTCTATGTGCTAGAATACTGGTTAGTAGTTTTTGGTCGTTGCAAATCAGACTAATAGGCCTATATCCCTCACAAAGTGTTGGGTCCTTTCCATCCTTATGAATCACTGATATTATTGTCTGTGACCATGTTTCAGGAGGGTTATCGTGAGATAAGGAGTATCCAAACACCCTTTTTAGTACTGGTGTTAAATCGTCTATAAAACATTTGTAAAATTCTCCTGACAGGCCATCTACACCTGGAGATTTGTTGTTTTTCAGTTTTTTAATTGCTTCTCTTATTTCTTTTTCAGAGATTGCTGATATAATTTGTTCTGATGCCTCTAGTGGTAATGATGGAATGTCTAAGCCAGCAAAAAATGTCTCTATATGATCTGGTGTTGGATGTGGTTTCATTTCTTTATACAAGTTCTTATAGAATGAAGCAAAGGCATTGGCCACATCCTTAGGGTGAGACACCACTCTCCCTATAGTAGGGTGGGTTACTTTGGGAACAGTACGATCAGCCTGTGCTTTACGTAGTTGGAAAGCTAGAAGGCGACTAGCTCTATTCCCTGATTCGTAATATTTTTGTTTGGAAAATCTTAAGGCTCCCTCCGCTTTATAAGACAAAATCTTATCTAAGGATTTTCTTGCCTCTTTAAGCTCTGATAAGGTATTACTTGATCCTGTGTTCCTGTGTTGTATCTCCAATTGTTTTATTTTATTTTCTAGTTTTAATTGTTCTTCCTGTCGCTGTCTCTTTAGCCTTGATGATATCTGGATGAATTTCCCTCTAATGACAGCTTTTGCTCCCTCCCACAAGATGGCCGGATTGACCTCGCCGTTGTCATTTATGTCAAAATATTCTTTTAAGTGTTGTCTTATTTCTTTTACGATTTCTGCATTGTTCAATAGTGATACATTTAGTCTCCAATATCTGAAAGTGGGATGAGAACCAAGATTTATTTTCATTATCACGGGGGCATGATCGCTTAAGGTTATTGGTTCTATATGACAATCTATAACTTTATATATATCCTGTTGGGGGAGGCAAAAAAATCAATCCTGGAGTAGCTATTATGTACATTAGAGAAAAAGCTAAAGTCTTTTCCCTTTGGGTTCTTGGCTCTCCAAGGGTCTTTGAGTCCTAGTTCAAACAACATATTATTTAAAGTCTGTGTCTTTTTATTCTGTGTCCCCTTTTCTGCTGGTATCTTGTCTAATCTCCCGTTTTGAACAGCGTTAAAATCTCCACCCATTATTAATAATCCCTTTGAATTATCTGCAACCATAGTGGCAATTTCCTTAAAAAAAGCAGGGTCGTATTCATTGGGGGCATACAAGTTCAGAATGGATATCTCGGATCCTCCCACTGTTCCAGTAACCATAACATACCTTCCCATTTTATCCTTCACCACCTTCTCAGTACAAAAGGACAGCGTTTTACTAATTAAGATGGCAACTCCTCTTTTTTTATCATTTGAAGCACTATACACCAAACTTACCCAATCCCTTCTCAATTTCATGTGCTCACTCTCTGTTAAGTGTGTTTCCTGTAGTAGCGCAATTGAACATTGCATCTTTTTGACCTGAGACAATATTTTTTTCCTTTTAATAGGATGATTCAGTCCATGGACATTATAGGTTACCAGTGTTAGTTTATCCATGTGAATATACAAGTCCCTTAGATTTTAATATCAAAGTTAGTTTCCCAAATATATACCTGCATCTGTAGAACATATATGACTGCATAGAAAAAGATATATTCACATTCAACTTGAAAAATGAACAGAGATTCGGAACAACGAATCTGACTTCCCAAAATCTGACTGATTTAACGAACAGATCAGCCTCAATGCAAACGGAGAGTTGTGACAGTCTCTCCGCGAACGTACACAAAGTGTGAGTGCAAAGAGGCAGGCACCTGCCTCTGCTAAGGCCTCCCATAAAACAAAAGAAAAAGAAAGAAAAAAGGTATATAGGGGAGGAAAAAATAAAAAAAAAAAATAAAAAAAAACTGTCTGAAAACTCCTTCCCCCAGGAGAACATTTAACTCCACTTAATTAGCAGTAGTTAGCCAAAACTCTCTTTGATAAGCAATGCACTAAATCGTGCCATATTTTACTACTCACAGTTCACCGTTATATTATGTGATTCATTGGTCGCCTCACAGAAAACTCCTCAGGTCCGCGTTGGTCATCGATGAGCTCGTCTTCTTTACCCCGGCTGCTTGCGCCCAGCTGTTTTTTAAGAGTTCGGTGCGTAGCTTTTCCCGTTCGTCAAACTGGATGCGGATCCCCAAATCTCCGAGTGCCGTGGAGGCGTCTGCGAGGGTCGGGAAGGTCTTCACTCCTGAATCCAGATGGATTTTCAACTTTGCAGGGTAGGGCGACTGTGCTTTTATATTCTTCTCTCTGAGCAGTTTTATCACGTCTCTTACTTCCTTGCGTTTCTTCTGTACTTCTGTCGTATAATCCTGATCGAAAAAGATCTTATGTCCTTCATGTATGACCCCACCTTTGTGCCTCCACGCCTGTTGAATGACCATTTCTTTGACTCTGTAGTCCCAGAATCTGACGATAATAGATCTCGGTGGGCCTGAGTCTTTAGGTTTCATGGTTAGGGAGCGGTGCGCTCTCACTATGTTCAAGTTTAAATCTTCCGGTAAAGACAGTGAGGCACGGATGAGGCTGGTTATGAAACCGAGCATATCGTTCTTTTCCACACCTTCCTGTATTCCATAAATCCGGATATTGTTCCGTCTTGCCCTGGATTCTAGGTCTTCACACTTAGCAGTTAGGTTGGCATCTCGCTGTAGTAAATAACGGAGGGCTCTTTCGTGTCTCTGTGTAATATCTTCCGTATCGCACAATCTCTGCTCCGCATCCGCCATTCGTCGTTCCAGTTGTGTTGTTCTTTCAACAATTTCGTTCAGCGTAGTTTCCACTCTAACTAAAGCGTCTTTGGTTTGTTTAGAGGCCTCTGCGTGCTCTCTCCTCAGCGTGCGTAACTCTTCTAGCACGCTCGCCATTTTGTCTCGTTCAAGATCGGTGTCGTTCTGATTTTGTCTGGTGTTCTTGGTTTTTTTGGCTTTTTCTACGTCCTTTCGGGAGGCATCCATCATATTTCCTTCTTGTGAGCAGTATAAATTATATATATTTTAGTTTTAGAGAGCCTGGCTAATTATTTTTAAGTTCTCCTCGGGAGCGAAAGAATCAGGCTGTTGTCTCCGCCATGTCGTCACCGGAAGTCTGAATCATCATTTTAATACACTTATCAACATAGAAAAGTGGATAGGCTTGCTTTGCGCAAATGTTTGGGGTTTTTTTGCAATCCATAACAACTGTCAGTGAGACAACTTTGTGTTCGATGTTCCACTCTCATTATGAAGTGCTCTGCAACAGTGTCAGCAAAGTGCCTCTCTTAGACTTAGACTTTACAAACTTTATTGATCCACAAGGGAAATTGTTTTGGGTACGGTAGCTCACTCATCAAATATAATATATAACAGAGGGTAAAAAGGAAAGAAAGGAGTAGATGGAAATGAAAAAATATATAAATGGAATAGCAACCAAAGAGCAATAGACCAGTCTCAGATGAGAGATAATTATATACATAAAAAAATAATGATAATAAATGTATATGTACGAATCAGATTTAGATAGAAAATTTGTTATAAAATACAAAATACAATATCAAATAAGATGTACAATACCAGCTATATACAGCTGTAGGGAGTATTGTCTAGGGAGTGTTATATTATCTATTGCACAAGGGTGAGTTGTTGTACAGTTGTATGGAGTCTGGTATGAATGTCATCCTGTATCTCTCACTGTTTGAGCGGAGCTATAGGAGCCTGTTGGAGAATGAGCTCCTCTGTCCCTCTATGGTCTGGTGCAGTGGGTGAGCAGGAGTGTCCATGATGGAGAGCAGTTTGTCCAGTGTCCTCCTGTCCCTCACTGTGACAAATGTCTCCAGCTCACAGCCGATCACGTGACCGGCTTTGCGGATCAATTTGTCAATCCACTCAATGCCCCTTTTACTGGTTCTGCTCCCCCAACAGACCACAGCGAAGTACAGGGCACAGACTGGTAGAAGATCTCCAGTAACTTGCTGCACACATTGAAAGACCTGAGCTTCCTCAGAAAGTAAAGTTTACTCATGCCCTTCTTGTACACAGCATTACAGTTGTCCCTCCAGTCCAGCCTGTTGTTCACATGAACACCCAGGTACTTGTAGCAGTCCACGATCTCCACCTCATGACCCTGGATGATAATGGACTCCACTGGTCACCTCATCCTCCTGAAGTCAATCACCAATTCCTTGGTCTTGTCCAAGTTCAGGAGCAGAGGGTTTCTCTGGGACCACTCCACAAAATTTACAATCAGCGTCCTGTACTCCATCTCCTGTCCATCCCTGATACACCCAACCACCGCAGAGTCATCAGAGAACTTCTGCAAATGGCAGGACTCTGAGCTGTACTGGAAATCAGAAATGTACAGAGTGAACAGGAATGGAGACAGGACTGTACCCTGGGGAACTCCTACATTACTGACCACAGTGTCAGACAGGGTGGTCCCCAGTCGCACTGAGGCCTGACAGGGAGTCAGTAATCCAGGAGACAGTGGAGGAGCTGACACTCATCCTGAGCAGTTTCTCACCCATCAGAGAGGGCTGAATTGTGTTAAAGGCACTGGAGAAATCAAAGAACAATATCCTCACAGAGCCCTTAACACTATCCAGGTGAGAGTGAGCCCGCTGCAGAAGATAGATTACAGCGTTGTCCACAGTCATGTGGGGCTGATATGCAAATTGTAGAGGGTCCAGGGACGGTGCCACCAGGGGTCTGAGCTGAGCCAGAACAAGTCTCTCAAACACTTTCATGACATGAGATGTCAGCACAACTGGTCTGAAGTCACTGAATCCAGATGGGATAGGCTTCTTGGGCACTGGCACAATGCACGAGGTCTTCCAAAGCACCGGTACCCTTTCAAGCTTCAGACTCAGTGCGAAGAGAAAGTGCAGGACCCCAGTGAGCTGTGCTGCACAAGTTCTTAGCACACGGGGGTTGATTTTTTCTGGTCCTGGAGACTTCTGTTCTGGTGAACTTTCTCCAGGTGCCTTCTCACCTGCCCAGGTGACAAGGATACTGAGCTGGGTTCCTCCATAGGGATGGAGGCAGGCGTGGGAGCAGAGGTGATGGGCTGATGAGTGGTCTGTGGAGAGGTGTGGATTAGGAATCTGGGAGGTGTAGAGATGGAGGTGCCAGGAGAAGTGAAATGATTAAAATGCAAATTGAGTAAGTTTGATCTGTCTGGGCTGTTGTCCTGCTGCTTGGATCTAGAAAGACCAGTAATAGCCTTCATTTCCCTCCAAACCTCTCTGGTGTTATTTTGTTTGAGTTTAGCCTGCAATTTCCTCCCATAGGCCTCCTGCCCCTGCCTCAGTTGGACTTTTAACTGTTGCTGTACCCGCTTCACCTTGTACTTATCACTAGAGTTGAAGGCCTGCTTCTTCTTATTGAGTAGAGCCTTCAGCTTGCTGGTGACCCAGGGCTTGTTGTTGGGGTAACAGCAAACAGTGCGTGTGGGGACGGCTGTATCCTCACAGAAGTTAATGTAATCTGTTATAGAGTCCGTCATGCTATCGATATTGTCCCCATGGGGTAAGCAGAGCACATTCCAGTCTGTGGCCTCGAAGCAGTCCTGGAGGGCATCGCTGGCTTCCTGACTCCACTTCCTCTCAGTTCGAGTGGTGACAGGCTGCCTCTTCACTGCAGGGACATATTGAGAAGGTAACAGGACCAGAATGTGGTCTGATCGTCCCAGTGGGGGCAGGGCGGTGACACTGTATGCCTCCTTGGAATTAGCATGCAGCAGGTCCTGTGTTTTATTGTCCCGAGTTTTACAATCCACATACTGATGAAATGTGGTAAGACACTGTCCACTGTAGCATGATTAAAGTCCCCAGAAATCAATAATAATGCCTCAGGGTGTTTAGACTACAGAACAGCAACAACAGTGAGTATTCTGTCACAGGCTGCCTCTTCATTCGCTGAGGGAGGGACATAGACTCTGATGAACAGAACGTAAATTCTCGTGAAGCACATGATACTGCTGACAGCATAATCCCTCTGGGTCTGAACAATCGCACAGAGTTTGTCCATCTTATTTCCCAGTGACCTTAAGTTCCTCACAAATGATTATGTAGGGTTCTATGTTCCGCACTCACAACTGCACAACCGAACTGGGCCACGATCCGATGACGTCATCACACGGCGCTGTTTGTTTACATGTCGTGCAGCAGAGCTAATGCTTTTAGCAGAGAAAATAAGTCCAGTGGCAGAAATATCTCTTAAATAGTGAGACAGATATGAGTCCTGCTGCGATATGCATTGCTCTGTGAGTTTGTGGATATAATAACAGCTCGGAGCAGTGAGGACAGACGGAGACGAATGGCTGCAAAACTTTTGTCTCTGTCCACAGTCTTTATCGAAGGTAAGCGCGGATTCGCCATATGTTTTGGAGCAGACTCTATTTCGTGTTCTCCTTGTCTGAGAGACATCAGCACACACACACACACAGGGCTTGTACATTGAAGTCATGCGTGCGCTTTGGCCCACCTCCTCCAACCAGGAATTCTCAGTTGGCCATAGCTTATGAAAAAACAAGTTCACTACAAAGAGCGTCAATCGCTCAAAACGCAAAATGTTTTGCGTTAACATGTTATAACACAATACTTTTGACAGCACTAGATTATATATATATAAAAATCTGGGAACCTTTGACAAACATATACTCAACAAAAATATAAACGCAACACTTTTGTTTTTGCTCCCATTTTTCATTAGAGGAGTGGACCAACATTCCACAGGCCACAATTGACAATCTGATAAACTCTATGCGAAGAAGATGTGTTGCACTGCATGAGGCAAATGGTGGTCACACCAGATACTGACTGGTTCTGAGTCCCCAGACCCCCAATAAAGCAAAAAAAAATGCACATTTCGGGGTGGCCTTTTATTATGGGCAGTCTGGGGCGCACCTGTGCACTGGTCATGATGTCGGATCGGCATCTTGATGTGGCGCACCTGTGAGGTGGGGTGGATTGTCTCGGCAGGGCAGAGGTGCTCGCTGTCACACATTTGGACAGATTTGTGAACAATGTTTGAGAGAAATGGTAGTGTTGTGTATCTGGAGTGAATTTTGGATCTTTGGGTCCATCTCAGGAAAAATGGGAGCAAAAACAAAAGTGTTGCGTTTATATTTTTGTTGAGTGCGTGTGTATATATATATATATATATATATATATATATATATATATATATATATATATATATATATATATATATATATATATATGTCATATAGGTTTGTCCAAGGTCCCCAGTTTTTTTTTCCCCCTCTCTTCTAATAACACACATACACGCTCTGACCAAGGTGCGTTTGTCATGAAAAGAACACATTTCCTACTGAGGGAAAATAACACATGAGGCCCTCACTGGTGCACACGTGTCTGGGGCCGTGGAGCCAAGCACCTGCAGCGAAGGAGGATTACCTAGAGGCCTGCACCGCTACACAATACAAATGAGGGAAGGGAATAGGAAATAGGCTGCTGTGAAATCGATCTACAGGGATTTCCCAATTTAAGTGCATATAACAGGCTACTTATTTCACTAAAACATCCATCTAAAAGGAACCATACTGCTAATGTGGGCCAAACCTTGTTTGGATTAGACTAAGGTGACAACACCTTTATTTTGTTAAATGAAGGACCTTGCATATTGTCCCCGCATTTTGATGGAATTTTCTGTGTTGATGACATAAGTCCAGCCTCCACCTTTGCCAAGTGTTAAATATGTTGTCTGTGACATCTACCCAGAGCTCCCTGTCCACTGTGTGATCTGTCAGTATTTATACATGTACAAATTCCCGGGTGGAAATGACCTTGTGCCATTGTGTACAGCAGTGTTTCCCAACCAGGGGTACTCGTACCCCTAGGGGTACGCAAGCACACTCCAGGGGGTACGCGGCAGTGTTGCTGCCAGGCGCAGGGGGAGATTTTTTTTATGTGTGCGCACGGGCAGACCAAGTTTAGCCTATGTGTGCTTCCGTTTCATGAAGAAGTCCGTCTCAAATATTAACAGTCACAGTAATCAGTAGGTTGATCTCTGCGAGAATATAACTTTTATTGTGACGGAGCGCCCATAGCTGCCCCGTCATTCCCCGACCGGCGCCTCTCTCTCTCTGGCCCGAGAGCACGCCTTAGCCGAGTGAGCGCACGGAGCACTCCCTCCCTGGTTTGCGGAGCCAGGCTCTAATACAAACTGTTACCCCGCAGGACTGCTCAAACTGTTTCCCCACTACATGCACCCCCCTTACAGCTTTGCCTTTCATGTTTGGGTCCATTCTCAGGGCAACGAGCCACAGCTCCAATAACTCTGGATTGTGATGAGGAAGTCTGTGAAAACTCAACTTCGTCCAAGCTGTCGTTTTGTTTTCACAACCGGGATAAATGGATGTTCGCATCATTTCTTTATGACTGTAACCGAGAGCGTCATCTTTTCTGCAAATCAGCTGTGAATGTGCGCATGCGCGCTGTCCTCGTTGATGACGTCATCTAATCGGAACCATGGCTAGATCTCGGTTTACAGGCCACTTTTGACTCAAACGAAAGTGCAGACTAACACATTGAACTTTTGTCATTTGAAAAGTGCTAACGTTTTGTTATGTGGTGACTGCAATAGCTTGCCCCGAGCACTCATGTTAAAAGGATATCGCTAAACTACAAAATCCTCCTGTGGACCCACCACCTGCGGAAGGATTCATGGGGGCTGGTGCATTGTGTTCTGGGCAGCGGAACACTGCTTGGATTGCTGCCCCCGCGACCCAGAAAATGGAAAAGCGGAAGAAAATGAATGAATGAATGAATAAACTACAAAATCTCCGGAAATGCTCCAAATGACACCAAACTACAATGGGTGAGTAAATGACGTTGTTTTATTACGGAAATATGGTTTAGATTGTAAAAACTTTACTTTTCCTTTAACTAAGACAGAAATGTCTAGTCCAATCTCAAATTACATCAGATAAACAAACACACGGACAAAGTGATATTTCTGCATTTTTGTGGTAAATTTTGGGGTCCAGTTTTATGCTAGAATAGAACCTCAACCAAGACATGTAAAGATAAAATAATGAATATCATTATTGAGATAAACCAAAATAAATTAAAAAACAGCCGTCAGTGTGGCTTCACATCAAACTTGCATACTGCTGATATTTCCAACAAAAGGGACCTCATTCTCTACTCTTTTTATCAATACAACCTCATTCATGTAACACTAAAGCAAACAGATCAATTTCCAATGTATAATTCCACTATAGCATGCATATGTGTGTGTGTGTGTGTCCCTCTAAAATGGAGGAAGACTAACATCATTGCCCCTGACAATTTAATACCTCTTGATTCACATGCCTGCATTAGTCTGCTCGCCCAGACACAGAGGTGGAAGGTAATTTGGGACAGCAGACAGCCAGCAGACAGGCAGGACATAGCAACCTGGTGGCCAAGTAAACTGCACAGATGAGTATGTCTGATACAGAAGATACAGACCCAGAGACAGTAACTACTATTGTGTACGGTCAAAACAAGCTCGTATGGCGCTCTGATAACACGGTCTGTCTGCAGATGAGATGGAGATGGAGGGATGAGGAGGTCAACAAGGAAGACAGGAACAAAAACGAGGTGGTTGTTTATTGAGATTTCACTGGAGGGAAGGAGTGGTGGTGATAGAATCTGACAACCCAAGCTGATCCGATCTTAGAGGGGATATCAGAGGAACAGGAACGCAATGATACTGAACTGGGAGCTTGTGTTGAGTTCTGAATTTACTGTAGCAGCATTTGTGTAATAGTATAAGTTCTTTAAAATATTTCACAAGAAATATAAAAATTTGCAAAATACCAAATTAACTGAATAGGCATTGAACCAAATTGAACACAGTGAAGGTAAACAAAAAGGCACGCATAAATGTTTTTTTGTTATATTGAAGGTCTTTGAAGGAGCACTATGTAACTTTTCGGTTAAGGGTCCATCACTTTGTTGTTTCTGTGGATATGTCATTGCTCTGCTTCGAATGTTCCACAGTATGACATTAAACAGCTCTACCTTACATTTATTTAATTGCAGGTGGTTTTATGGCTTAAAAAGACAGATCTGACCTGTAACTTAGTCTGGTTTGGTCTCCATGAAGATAGAAAGGTTTAATACCATACTATGAAACATTCCAGACAAAGCAATAACATCTCCACGAAGAATAACGCATTTGACGGACCCTCCACCAGGAAAGTTACACAATGCATCTTTAAGCGTCACTGATTCTTGTAACAGTTAGAAGACCAATTTTCCTGCCTATATCATCTAACTTTCCAAATGGATGAAAAACTCCAGGAATGCATCCTCTTAATGTTGTGATTATACATTTTTTGATACAGCTTCTCTTCACCTTCGATCTGGAGACGGCCTTTTAAACGGCTCACGAAAAAAATAAAAAAATACCAGGAGAGAGAAGGTGCCGTAGATTTCTTTGGTTAGAAAAATAAAGTCCTGTCTCATTCTACACTGCTGTGTCCAACCCCAGCTGTCAGTGATGCTTTCACAGTCTGTCGTTCAGAAGTACGGATGGTGCCTGACCGCCTCATGGTGATTTATGAGGCTGTCCAGCTCCGTCAAAAGCCAGCTCTGCTCTGGTGTTTTCATATGTTTGACTTTGACACCAGTGTTCACACAGCCCCCGGACAAAGAGCTTTATTCTGCGCTGATAGCTCCACTCACAGACCTGCCTCAGCCCCATTCACGGACTAAGACCAGGCTCCCTAAATCAATAAAGAGTCTGTCACTTTAGACTTACTTTTACAGTCTTCAAGTGTAACAGTAGTGTTGGGTTTCATACTGAGAACTGTAGATTTGACTGGTATGCTCAGAATGAGATCTCTCTTTTTTTATACAGAGGGATATCAGTCTGGTCACCACACCACTATAGACTGTATAAAGGTGTGTGACGTAACCCATAGAGTTCAGCTCCAGTCAAATGAAGCTCACGAGGCTAGCAGTTATAGGGAACCTAGTCCATATTAGGAGTAGGAGTTTATCTAAGTATAAAATAGAGAAATAAAAACACTGGGATCATGTAGAGCAGGTCAATACGAACACTTTAAGACCAAAGAGACAAGGCTCACTGCAGTAGTAACAGAGAGAGGGGTGACAATTTCAAATGTAAAATCAATTAGAAACAGAGATGACGTAGCCAGAAGCACCCCCATGAACACTTCCTATTTGGAACACAGTGGCTAGCGGGTTAGCTATGTCAGTTTCTATATACAAATCCCGCTCTTGACATAAGAAACATCAGTGGTTGAGCGGTCAGATCCACTGACCCACAGGTTGGTTGGTACGATTCCAGCTCCCACAGATGAATGCTGCCGTTGTGTCCTTGGGCAAGACACTTAACCCTCCTTGCCCCCAGTGTCTGTGTACACTGGTGTGTGAATGTGTGTGTGAATGGGTGAGTGGTTCCTTGTTGTAAAGCGCTTTGGGTGCCTTCAAGGTGGAAAAGCGCTATATAAAGATGTGACCATTTACCATTTACAATCTATGATTAGACCTCAAGTCCGATATAGACAGTACCATTCAATCAGATTTGTTTATTTCAGTGGCGCATGTGAAACAAAGGAGTTGATTGGTCCGAATACATGTTCCTGATTGGCTAATCCACCTGTCAATCACTCCAAACAGGGACACACGTTTCAAAATAAAAACGGCTGATTACAAGGAAAAAATAAAGGAAGTCACAAGGGTCCGTGTACAACGCAGCCATCCGATTTCCGTTTTAATTAAAGGCCCCATGACATGGTACTTCTTGATGCTTTTATATGGCACCTTAATGGTTCCCTAATACTGTAAATGAATCCTTCTTCAAAATCAACACTGCATGAGAAAGACCCCTGTACACAGTCAAAGTCAGAATATCTCTCTGAACAACTCATTCTGGGCCTTGTTGCTTGAATGCAAATGAGAAGGACAGAGATAGGTTAGAGGAGCGGGTGGGGGGGTGCGGGGGCAAATGCGCCACTGGTTAGGTGCGCTGTGTGCTGGCCCCACTTCCGCGTTTTAAGCGCGGAGGAAGAAAGGAGAGGAATTTCAATGAAAAAAACACATTTTCACAGAAGATAAAATTAAACCACTGCTGTTTCAGAGGTCCAGAGGGTCGGGTAAAGGACTTCCGAACCTAGAAACACTCGCATGTGCCTCCAGGCAAATAAAAAAATGCATTTCGCATTGCGTAGCTCCTTCACAGTCCAAACTCTCTGGGCGTGATTTACAGAGACGGTGGGTAGACATCCAGACGGTGGTGGAACTGCATTTGCATTTCTTTTTTCGACGTGACGTCACATAGTTTCCTTGTTCAGAATCGCCCGTTTGAGCTGTGTTTTTTTCTAACGCAGAAAAGGACCGCAAATGCTCAGTTTAGACATTTCGCAACCAACCAGTTTAGACATTTAGCCATTGGGGAAGGGGGGGGGGGGGCCTAAACAGGGTAGGGGAGCTCACATTAACGTTCAAAAACCTCAGAAAGTGAAAATTTCATGCCATGGGACCTTTAAAATAATAATAAACAGAAAACGGCCTGTATTTATAATTTTGTTTTAATTTAAAATCAATACATAGAAAATGGGAGATGACTTATATCCTGTTGTTCTTCTTAAAATCTAAAAACAAAAATAGGAAATGTCTCTTCACTTGACTTTAGGTGCTCTGGAAAAATGGTGATTTGGAATTCAGAAAAAATTCCATTCCCAATTTTGCCTAAAGGACTTTCTTAATGACCCGGAAGCTGTGCTTTCTCTTACGGTTCCAAAAAGTATTAGGATGGAATCAACAATATGAAATCAAAGAAATAAACATTTGTGAGGCCAAAACTGGAAACTGAATCTTGAAATATATATATTAGGAATTATTTTTAAATCTAATTTGTTTCATTCTCGTGGACCCAATCTCATATTTCGTCTACTTTTGTGTATCGTCCCATTCCTAGTAAATAGATTTATTACATCGAATTATATGCCCAACCAGGACATCAACTGAACCGATATTTGGAAGCCGATATCCAGCAATTTTTTTCAGAATCAGTGGCCTATTTAACATCCATCATTTACAATTAAGCAAATCAGTCCAACTACACCATTCGGCCTCCTTACGTCTTTTTAAACCCACCAAACTGCTGAACTCGTATGAGCTGGGGCTTGTAAAAAGAACCATTGATAGATCATTAATGAATGCAGGCCCTTCGTCCTCTGTGTAGCGCCCACACATGTAATCACTATAGCTGCACACCTCCTCACACATGCACAGCTGCACAAAGCCTAGGCATATCCCACACTCCAAACAGACACCGCTCACATCCATATCCACAGCTGAGGTCACCAGTGGTCCGTCAGCACTGGGTGGTCCAAGGCCCCAGACGGAACCGGGGACTAAATTACAGAGCGTGACCCACCACGGTGACACCCAACCTGGGATTAACACCTCGGCCAGATCCCCAGGCCGCTGGAAGAGCCCCGGGCGAAAGAGAGATGTAGAAGTGACCCACACAAATATTCAGTTTTAAGGCAAGGCCCACCAGAGCTGAAATAATGAGGGGTTTGGTCAGTCCAGATGGATGGAAGGGCAGAGGGAGCAGGGTGGGGCAGGACCAGAGATGGTATTGGACTTAGATGTACAGTGATGTACGGATATATCTACAATGTCCATACAACATGCTTTGATTAGAATACTGCTTAGTCACAAAACAGGAGTCTTCACAAAAATTAATACGGCAAAAAGTATCAAATCTGTCACCTGAAATACTAGACATATACTGTACTAGACACCTGTTTCTAAAGGTGAAGGACTACAACAAACCAAACAAATATGATGACATGGATGGAAGTTCTTCAGCCTATTTTAGCAGATTATTTTGTTTGTGAAATATTAGCAGAAGGTAAGAGCTTTGTGTATTTGTGTACATGCACAGGGAAGAGGTCTGTGCTTTTCTCTAAACTGGAGTTTGAAGATTTAGATTTTTTTCGCCTTGTTCTACTGTTGTTGTTTTTTTAATTTAACCTTTATTTAACCAGGAAAGTCCCATTGAGATTAATAATCTCTTTTTTCAAGGGAGTCCTGGACAGCGGCACAGATCAATACAATGTGATGCTTTGACCAATCAGATTCAAATATTCCTCATGGCATTCTGTCTTTTCCCAGAAGCTTTCAGTGAGAGCCACGCCATACTGAAAATGTGTAGAACTTAATTCAGAGAGCAACACAAGTCAATGTAGCTGGATTAACTAAAGACGAGTTATACTTACAATTACAAAGTAGTGAATACATTTACAGTGGTAGTTTGAGTACAATATACTTGCTACTCTGGATATTAAAGGTGCATTGTGTAACTTTTCTGGTGGAGGGTCTGTCAAGTGCTTTTTTCATCGAGATGTTATTGCTTTTTCTGGAATGTTTTCACAGTATGGAATTAAACCTTTCTTTCTTGATGGAGACCAAACCAGGCCAAGTTACAGGTCAGATCTGCGGAGAAGCAACCCCGCTCACAGTCAGAATGCCATTTTTTTTTAGCTATAAAACCACCTGTAATTGAATAAATTTAAAGTAGAGCTGTTTTGTTTACAGTATGTTTATGTCAAACAATGACATATTCATTAAAACGAGCAGGTGACAGACCCCAACCAAAAAGTTACACCTTACACCTTTGACCTTTAAGTCACAATAAGCTACTCTTTTCCTTTTTTTCCAGTTTTAATTTCCGTAAATAAATATTTGTCTGAGGCTATTTCTCCCACTCAAAAACCAGCAGCACGTATCTCATGTCACCATAGAAATGCTGCTACAAGGCCATTGCAACATTAGTTAAAACCGCTACGCTAATACTCTGCGCTACAGCAGCTGCTAACATCTGGAAGTGACGTCTCAGGTCCCTCAGCAGAAGGTCATGCGAGGTGAGGGGGAAGGGGGCAAGGCTAGGATGTGGGCCTGTCAAATACGAACACCTCATAAAGACTATAATACAGCTGTTTCCAAGTGTGGCCTGGGTCAGGGGCCAAACAGATACCCAGAAATAAGTCCCTAAATCAGCCCGGAGTAGCTCGAACTCTGCTCCCCAAGAGACGCACAGGAACAAGTTAGCATTAGCGTATTAATAGCATGCAATGGGAGTTAGCCCAAGGGTCCAATCGGAGGTGAACAGCTGTGAGCGGCCGGCCGTGTGTGGACGTGTTTGCTTAAAAGCTCTTGAACGCCAGAATACATGTGAAGTCTGCTGGCGGAATGGAAAGGTCATTAGTGTAAGAAAACACAATGACAGAGTACACACGGGGTGGCTTGTATATTAAAGGCCTTCTACTCATTTTTTTCCCTGGTATTTGAGCCCAGTACAGATATATTGTATCAGCAACTCTTGAGGTCAAAATATGTCCGCTCTATGCTCACTGCAAAACTCCACCCTGGTCTTTGATAATTGTGAAACGCACTTATAAACTCATTGTGGTGAGGAATTACTTTGGACTATTATTACCATTTATTTTTTACTCTTGTTTTATATACATATATACGGTACAACTATCTGGATTCTCTAGCCTCAGATGAGTGAAAAAGGAAAAGCTAAAATTAATCTCTAATATCAATCCTTACAATGTGAGCACCAATTTCTGCTTGGATTCGATAGAATCATGGCCAGAAGTAGAATTTCCAGATATATCAAACTACTTGATCTTTGTGATCAGTAGCTACACCAAAGAGCAGATCAAGGCTTATAAAAGCCTAGAGGGATACCAGTATTTTGTTGCTGGTTGGGTCAGATGTGTTTATGTAGGAAAAGCTAGCAGTAACGTCAACGTTTTGATCAGAAAGGTAGGTATTTTCCAAAATTTCAGCATGATATTCGTTTATAACCGAAGGTGAAAAATTTATCTAATGTTATTTTCAGACAGGTTAACCACTTTCAGCGATTGAATGAGACACCTCTGACACCCTGGATCACAGCAACTAACAAATAACAGCCCACTGCAATTGTATAGCAGGCTTAGGAGGAACATGTTCTCACATAGCAGTGATTCTGTTCGCTGTGGAAGCACGAAGTACGAATGAAACTATCTATGTCGTGCACTTCAGTCCCTTTTGAGTGGTTGATGCCGACATCTGTGGCAAAAGTTCCTTATTAGGAACTCAGAGACATTGATTTTACATCCTCAAAGACCAAGAGATATAAGATGGATGCCCAAATATCTGAACTTTCTGTTCCTCCTAAGCAGCAAGATACTGGTAGTACAAAATCAACTTTGAATGCTCAATCTGACTATTATGCTTCATTACAAGCTAACATTCAGAAATTCTTCGAGGCCTTGAATGAATCTAATACCCACTCAGCTATTTTGTCTTTGATTCCTCCCTGCAGCAGTAACTACAAACCAAAATTAGACATTTTAGATGTACCTAAACCACTAGCTGGACTGTATGATAATGAACTTTGCAATCTGGACTTCAGTGAATTGTTGGAAAAATCAAAATAAACTTTTGCTTCAATGGTCATTACACCAGAGCAGTATCAGTCAGTTGAAGACGCTACAAGGAGCCAGAGCAAATCATCTTTGTGGTTTAAAATGCAAGCTGGGAGAGTAACCACTAGCAAGTTTCACCAAGCTTGTCATACTGACCCCACGTCACCATCACCATCGATCAGCCTCATCAAGGATCTGTGTTATGGGTCAAAGTTCTTGACACAGGCAACAGAATACATATGAAAGCAAAGCACTGAATTTGTACAAACAGGTAAGAAACAATCTTAAATGAGTTCACAGTCCATGACTTTTCTTGGTGTTTAATTTCAGTAACTAGACATTACACTTTAATTCTGAGTTTATGTAAGGCTGGCATAAGGACTTCTCAGTAAAGGGGTTTTGTCATCAATCCTGACTACCCTCATCTAGGTGCCAGCCCAGATGCAATATGTTCTTGCTCGTGCCATGGTTCTGGATGTGTGGAAATCAAGTGTCCATACAGTGCTAGAGAGCCTGGTATCACCGAGGCCATTGAATGCCGAACCAAGATGGCTGATGATACATTACAACTAGATCATGGACACCCATATTATTCATAAGTTCAACTCCAACTTGCTGTCACAGATCTGGAGTTTGCAGACTTTGTTGTGTGGATCCCTTCAAATATTTACATTCAGAGAGTGCAGGGAGATACCCCATTTATTTTAGTTAATTTAGTCAAAGCGAAGGAATTTTATGTTGCAGGTATACTACCAGAGCTATTAGCCAAGTGGTATACGAGGAGAAAGATAAATCACTTTATTGCTATTGCAGAGTTAACCTTTGTGAGTCACTATACTGTATATACAGCTCTGGAAAAAAAAAAAAGAGACCTTTACATTTTTTTTCTGAAATCGGCATCTCTACATATATTCCAGCCATTCCATTCCGGCGTCTGTTGAATTCCAACACAAACACAAAGCTGAGCTACTTCAGTTCTTGCACCAGGAGAGGAATAAAGTCACGCAAGAACAATGTGAAAGACTTGTGGAGAGCATGCCAAGACGCATGAAAGCTGTGATTAAAAATAAGGGTTATTGCACCAAATATTGATTTGTGAACTCTTCTTAAGTGTAAACATTAGTATTATGTTGTTTTAAAATGAATTTGATCTTGTTTCTTTGCATTGTTTGAGGTCTGAAAACATGTATCTTTTTTGTTATTTTGACCATTTGTCATTTTCTGCAAATAAATGCTCTAAACGATAATATTTTTATTTGGAATTTGGGGGAAATGTCAGTAGTTTATAGACTCAAACAAAGTACAGTAGCACAGTAGCTCACTTGAGTGAGTGAGCTACTGTGTCCAAATAATTTCCCTTGTGGATCAATAAAGTTTGTCTGATTCTAAGTTAAATGAACTAGGTGTTTCATATTTTAAAGGTGCACTGAGTAACTTTTTTTAGTAGATGGTCTGTCAAAGGCTTTTCTCCATGGAGATGTTATTGCTTTCTCTGTACCTTCAGGGAGACAAACCAGACTAGAGGTAAGATCTTAAGCCCGAGCCCGAGCCCGACCCGATCCGACCCGAAATTCGGGTCGGGACGGGCCTAAAATGTCAATCATTGCTTCGGGTCGGGTTGGGCTCGGGCTTCTCTCTCGCTGACTTTTTAAAAATAAATATATGTTTATAAAAATGTATACTAAAATGATGTGTATCCACACATCCACACTAAACTAAGGAATACTTGTTTTAAAATAAATAATTTGGATAAAACAGAGAAGGCGCTGTAATGTAATTGCTATTTAACTACTAAACAGGAGCCGCAGAGCATGCTCTGCGCATGTGAACCCCCCCTCTTAATAATCTTCCCCTCCGCTCCGCTCTCTCTGCTTCTCTCTCTTAAAGTGCCGCGCCGCGCTAGATTCTTAAGGACGTACTGCTGCTGTGGTTTATGGCCCAATTTTCAACCCGTCAAAATGACGGACGGCCTTACATTTTTCCCGTCAACTCTTAAAAAAATCCGTGATGGAAAAAAGATGGAATGATGGAAAATTGTCGGTTAATGTACCCTCTGCAGAAACAAATATAAAAGATGTAAATGTTTATACAGTCTTGTTTAACTTAGATTTCGTTACAAAAGACAGGCTTTAATTTATTATCATAAATCACCCCTCCTCCTCACAAATAAAATATGAAATTTCGGGTTTGCTTCGGGCTCGGGCCTGCAAATCAAGTTAATTTAGTCGGGTTCGGGCCGGGTCGGGCTTTAATACCCGCGGGCCGGGTCGGGTCGGGCTGGATTTTTTAGGCCCGATCTTACCTCTAAACCAGACCAAGTTACAGGTCAGATCTGAGGAGAGGCAACTCAGTCAGAATGTCTGTTTTTCTAGGCATTCTTGGTGTATAAAACCACCTGTAATTGAATAAATGTAAAGTAGCTGTTTAATGTCATACTGTGAAACATTCCAGGAAGAACAATGACATATCCATAGAAAAAAGCTGGTGACGGACCCCCAACCAAAAAGTCACACAGTACACCTTTAAAGAGAGTAAAAAGGGAGGGAGAGAGAGAGAAAGAGAGAAGGAAGAACTGCATGACTGTAATTCAAGGAGAGCTCAGTACTACAAATGATGTACACAAATAGAAACACACAGGAGCAGGTGGAAGAGGGGACTGTTGAGGTTGCAGTGAAAGTCCACGCATATTTTGTAAATTGACTTTTGCTTTGTTTATGTTGAATAAAAGTTGTAAATAGTGAAACACTTTTTAGTGAGTGGGATGCAAGAAAATACATAAATGTGTGTCATTTTTTTAATGGTTTTTTTTTTTCTCAAATTTTGATATTTTACATAACAAGAACCCCCCCCCACACACACACACACACACACACGCACAACAATTGTCACTTAAGTCCAATCTTGTCAAAATAATAAAAGATAAATGTCTGCTCAAAGTCAGTTGGACACATTTATATACAGTGCTTTTCCACTTTCAAGGCTCTTTACATCAGGGAACCACTTATCCATTCACACACACATTGATAGATCAGTGTGACACTGGGGGCGAGGTGGGTTAAGTGTCTTGCCCAAGAACACAGACACAATTCACCTGTGGGAGCTGGAATCACACCACCAACCTGTGGCTCAATGGATCTGACTGTTTTTCCAATGACGTTTGTGTCGAGAGCGGGATTGGAACCGCCAACCTTTGAATCACTGGACAAAAGCTCTACCCACAGTTTAGCTCATTTTGATGAAACAAATTTAAAGATCAAATCAAGGAATTGAACCCGGAACCTTCTTGCTGTGAAGTGTGAGTGCTCCCCCCAAAAAAATAGATATTTCAAATTAAAATAGCAAACTTTTTGATGGCTCAAACTAACAATTCTTTGCTCAACATTTACTGGTATAGCAGCATCTACAAACACATCATTTAGTTGTAGCCAGTAGTTTTTCACGGTTGTCAAGCTTCAACCCACTAAAAGTTACATTGACTTGACTTGAGTTGTAAGTGCACGCCTCCAACCCCAACGACTGCTTTTTTTATAACTTCCACTCTTATCACAGCCAAATTTCCACTTTCTATCATCTTCTCCACTCTAGCACACACACCCAGCGCAGTGATAACTTCAGATCACCAAAATATCTGGAGTTATTTTAGCCTGTCTTTTCATATGTACTGTACTGTGTACTGTGTGTGTGTGTGTAGCGGTCTGTGGTGTTTAGTCTGCGCCATATTTAGTCTTTCTGGTCCTAAGACGAGGCCTATAATCACCACTAGCCTTTCTCTAGTCATTACACACACATACATAGACACACACACACACGTATTGGAAAAGAGCCTGTCATTAGCAGTTGACACTCACCTCCCAGAGAGCACAGAGGAGCACACATACAGTATGTAGATAGCAGACTGAATGTGATTGGAGGAAATAGATATTTCAAGACATGGACATTGTCAAATATAGCCAAATGTGCGCGCAGATGTTTGTACACTGGCTGTTTGACTCAATGTGGCACTTCGCAACAGCCAAAAGAGTTTACAAGACCTGCCGGACAACAGGACCTATGATCTCATTGTTGTACTGCATTAGAATCTGATTTGAGATTTGTTGATTTAGCAAAGCAAACAGTGAAATAATTTATATTTTTCTAGTTGTATATGTTTGGCTTTATTGTTCACTCGACTTTAATATTGCCACCTTTTAAAGTGGCAGTTGTTGCTATTGCTATCTCTATACCATGTCTGAATGTGTGACTGTGTGACCTTGAAGAGTGAATGAAACATGTAATAATCTGAAATGAGGACAGTGCATAAATTTACTTCAAACAAAACAATAAAAACTGCCTATTGCATACATTTATAAATCAAATATCCAGCTATCTTGAGCCTTTGCCATGATCATGCAGTAAAGTGCACAGTATTTCTGAGGAGCTATATGTCATAGAGGACTATGGCGGAGTGGAATGTCTAAACACAGGTTGTCCAATTGTTGTATATCTGCAGGATCACACTGGAGATTGGGTGGAACATGTGGTGATGTTGGACATGAATCACTCCCTCTCTCCCTCTCGGGTCAAATGAGGAAACAGTAAAGAGAAGCAAAGAGAGGAGTAAAGAATAAAGAGAAGCAGCATGTTTGACTTGGTGTCTTATGCAATCTAACTGTGTGATTATGATTATTATTGTGCTGTATATAAAATGTAGGATAAAAAAGTGGAGTGATCCAGCTGTGCCATAAGTTCAAGTGTCCAGGGAGCACCCTCAGACTGAGCCTGTGTGTGGCAGTCGTTTATCATCTGGACTTCAGTGTTTGGTCTGCCAAGATTACATTGCAGTGTTAATGGGAACATGTCCATACACACTTCTGCAGGAGCAGGGTCCAAGAAATGACAAACTGAAGGCCAAATTAGTTTTTCCTTTCCATTCATTCTGGGACGACACTTGCCCTTTTGGTGTATCGCCATCATCCTTAAATTTCCAACATAGGTTGATATATGTAAGTTTGGCGACCACATGACTAAAGGAAATACATTTAACTTTCAATGAGCATTTAATTTGGATACACAGCTCTAATAGGTTTACACTAGTGAAATAATTATAATAATTGTGGATAAGTTTGTTTTGCAATTAAAATTATTGATTGACCCTACATATTGGTCCTAAAAGATTAGTGAAACTAAAGCTGTTTCAGCAGAGTGATTAGTTCTGAAGCTGAACTGCATAGGGTGTAGCAGGTTGTTTTCCAGGTGTGTTGTTGACTGTTCAGCAACCACTTTCTCTACTGCTTTTGAAAAAACAGAAAGTATGCTTATTGGTCTATAATTACTTATGACTTGTTTATCGCCTGATTTATAAATTGGAGTTACAACAGCAGGTTTTATTGCGGTGGGAAAGGTACACTCCTGAAGGGAACCATTTATTATTCTGGTAATTGGAAGTAATAAGTAATCTTTATATTTTTTAAGAAATATGGTGTCAACTCCATAGATATCCTTAGCTTTAGAGTTTGAGAGGGATGAAATCACTTTGTTTACCTTTAATTCATCTATAGGTTTAAGGCTCAGATATGTTTCTGTACTAGTTACATTTTGATGTGAATTTCCACCTGCAGTCCCTGAGACATTACAAACAACATTACAGTGAACCCTCGCTGTATCGCGGTTCACTCTTCGCGGCCTCGCTGTTTCGCGGATTTTTTTTTCCAATTTTTTTTTTTTTTTTTTAAATTTTTTTTATAGTGTAACTTTTTTTTACAGTGTAACATTCTGTCCTGCGCCCTGATTAGCTAAGAGACTAGACCAGGACTAAACCAGGTCTAAAGCAGGTCTAAACCAGGACTAAACCAGGTCTAGACCAGGGATGGTAGGGACAGAGTCTCAGATGTCCTTCACGAGAGCGCCTGGGTGACAGGAGGTGTGGCCTTTGTTTACTTGCACGAGCCATGGAAGAGACTGAGTGCGAGCCGGACAAATGGAAGAGCCAAGAATCAACATGGACGGGCCTGGCGCCTGGCCGCGCGGCGTCCGGGGGAGCCGCAGCGGGGAGAGCCGCATTCGAGGGAGCCGCAGCGGGGGGAGGACACTCGCGCGCACAGAGGAGACAGTGGCTCTTCCCCGTCACGCTGAGAGAACGAACCCGACCCCGTCCTAGAGAGCTGTGGAGTATTGGCGACGCATTGATAGCGGTCTGATTTTGGAGCCGGGGTGAAATGCAACCAACTCTTGTGAGCGCAGGTTGGTCTTACCTGGTCTTGTGGTGAGGACTGGTGCTCAGAGGCGTCTGTTAGCGGTTTGGCACTGTTAGCATTGGCTTGAGTCTTGCCCAAAATTATATCCAGGTCGCTTTCCACTCGACTTTCGCACATGGCATGGATATGTGGTACCAAAACAAACACACGTGTCCGCGCGCACGTGTCCGCGCGCACGTGTCCGCGCGCACGTGTCCGCGCAAAATCTACAAAAGTTTGAGTGTTTAAACAAGAGAAAAATGTTAATACCAGTCTCAGAAAGGTGTATAATGTGTCTGGTGAAGCGTTTTCAGCCTTAAAACATGTAGAATAATTGTAAAATATAAAATTGTCCTACTTCGCGGATTTCACTTATTGCGGGCTATTTCTGGAACCTAACCCCCGCGATAAACGAGGGTTCACTGTACACACAATGAACATAAAGCGTAAAAACAATGCAATTCAGAATATTTACAGTGGCAGTGATACATTTCATCAATTAGTAAAAAATAATTAAAACTCTTTTCCCGATACCTGTACCCCCTTCTCATGTCTAGTCTAACTTTAACGCCGACACATCTGCACTCTTAGAAACTGTTGTTTAATTTCCAGGCTAAATTTTTTTTAAGCATTTGCATAATTTTAGCTCAGTTCTGAGATTGTTTTAAATGAAAATGCTGATTGTCCTAATGATGTTTTCTGTTTTGGTATTTGGTATGGCATTGGCCATTGATCGTTGACCTGGTTGTTCTGACCGTCTGATCAGATGTTAAATGGATAAACTTTTTCAATGGTGGTGCCACATTATTGATCATCTTGAATAATAACCTTAGATTGGCCAGTTTAATTGTATTATCAAAGTTGAGCATGTTATGTTTATTTAATATCTGACAGTGATGGTATTTCTGTGGAATCTTAAGTGCTTGCTTATAAAGAGATTCTAAAGGTTTTATTGTGGTTTGGTTGGCTTGTGACCAGCATGAAACACCAAAGATTAAGTGAGGGAGTATCATTGAATTTACATTTTTGCTCCTTGTTTTGTCAGTGAATTTCGTATGGATCTAAAAGGATCTTTTCACGCATCTAAAAGTAGAGAGATTATATTTTATTTTACGGCAAACCTTTTTAATGTGTTTTTTAAAACTTAGTCTATTATCTAAAATGATGCCAAGATATCTGTATTCATCAACATTGTTAATAGTTTTGCCATTTACTGTGATTAAGGGATATGTTCTTTTATTTTGTTTTGTGGAGAAAAACATTGTTGCTGTTTTATCAACATTCAGTGTTAGACAAGAGTCCTTCAACCATGTTGCAATTTTTACCATTGTCATTGATAGTTTGGCTGCCACGTGTTCATGGTACTTCCCGTCCATGTAAATTATGGTGTCGTCCACATACATCTGGACACCAACTTCGTCACACACGGATGGGAGGTCATTAATATATAGGCTGAACAATAGTGGCCCAAGAATCGATCCCTGTGGGACTCCCTTAGTACACTCTCATTTCAGACCCTTGCCCATTTACACGGACACACTGAGAGGGCTCAAATAAGTAGGATTTTAACCAACTAAGGGTATCCAAGGACAGTTTATAATCGATTCAGTTTTGATAGCAATACAGCGTGATTAACTGTATCACAAGCCTTGCGTAGGTCTAAAAATACAGCACCTACCACCTTTCCTGTGTCAAGGCTTGATTTAATTGACTCCCTTAAATAACAACACACTGTTTCAGTAGAGAGATTAGTTCTGAAGCCAAACTGCATAGGGTGTAGCAGGGCCTTGTTTTCAAGGTGTGCTGCAGTATGCTTATTGGTTTATAATTACTTATGACTTGTGTGAGTGCAGCGCGCCTTGAGCCTCTTGAAGGTTCCTTCAGACGCAGCACGTAACAAAAAATAGTCTTGAATCTTGCCTTTTCTATCTTTACTAAAGTGAAGGTCATACAGAACAAAAGGAACAACAAAAGAAAGCAAAAAAAAAAAAGAATTTCTAGAGCGTGTAACTTCCCTACATGACATCCTATGTGACGTCCTACATGACGTCCCTACGTGTTACGTAACGGTCAAAAGACTGTAGCTTCTATAGTGGCTTCCCACTTCTGGCTCGCTTGGCTATCCTACTGGTTAATTTAGCTGAAATTACATCAAAGATTAAAGATCAAAGATTAAAGTGCAAGATCAATAGGTGGCTGAGTGGCTAGCGCTCATCCATCACAGCAAGAAGGTTCCGGGTTCGATCCCCGGGTTGCCCAGGCCTTTCCGAGTGTTTTCTGTGTGGAGTTTGCATGCATGGTCTGGGTTTGATCCCCGGGTCGCCCGAGCCTTTCTGTGTGGAGTTTGCATGTTCTCCCCGTGTCTGGGTGGGTTTCCTCCGGGCACTCCGGTTTCCCCCATCAACCCAAAATATGCTCTAGGTAAAATCCTCCAGCTGAGGTCCTGACCAAACCGAAGCAAGAAGATCATGGAGATGGTCCCCGGGCGCAGTAATGTGCTGCCCACTGCTCCTAATAACAGGATGGGTTAAATGCAGAGAAGAATTTCTCCTGTGTGAGATCAATAAAGTCACTTCTTCTTCTTCTTATCAATTACTAACTTGAAAACTTAAAATTTCGAGCCATTACATTTCTCAAACATTTTTTTCAAATAATTTAAGTATTCTTGTCTCACTTTTCTTTTACAGGTAAGTACCGGCTGGTTAGCTCAACTGGTAAGTCACTGACTTTCCCCCGGAGGTCCCCCCGGAGGGACCGGGGCAGTGAGCAAACCATTGTGGGTCCTTGGGCAAGACCCTTCACGGTACTGCCCCCCGAGCGCCGAAAAGATGGCTACTCACTGCTCCTAAAAAAAGGATGGGTCAAATGCAGAAGTCAAATTTCTCCCATGTGTCACTGTGTGTCATTGTGTGTGAGACAAATAAAGGCTTAATCTTAATCTTTAAGTATGTACTTTACACAATTTATAGTGCATATCGGACATGTGGTAAGTCCTTCTCTTCTTCATTCTTCGCCCTGCAATAGACACAATTTAGTTATGGGTCTTTGTATAATACTCGTCTTTGTCTGGACCTCAGCACTACGGACCACCCCTCTGGAGTCTGAATTCTGCATAACATCCAGGAATTTCTTGCCAGGGATGGGTCAACGACGAGGACAACGTCTCCAACTTTAAAGCTTCTCTTCAGTCCAAGCCACTTTTGCCGCTCTTGCAGAAGTGGCAAGTACTCTCGGGTCCACCTCCTCCAGAACAAGTCCGTCATATATTGGATTTGTCTCCAGCGCCGCCGCACGTAGACATCTTCTTTGACGAACACACCAGGTGGCACGCTGGGCTGCGTCTTCAATAGGAGTAGATGATTTGGGTCAGTGGTTCAAGGTCGCTGGGATCGTCTGTGTTCGTGGTAATAGGGCATCCATTGATGATGCTTTCAACTTCACACAGGAAGGTCTGTAGCCCTTCATCATCTAACGCTTGTTGTCTCACAACAGAATTCAGCACCTTTCTAACGGTACGAATTTGACGTTCCCAGATGCCGCCGTGATGAGAACTAGCGGGTGGGTTGAATAACCACTGCACTCCTTTCTGTATCATGGCTTCATTGATGCGAGATTGGTCCAGTTCTTTCAACGCCTGTCTTAGCTCTCTCTGCACCGACTAGGTTAGTGCCATTATCAGAACGGATGACACTTGTCCTCGTCTGGCTTGAAAGCGACATAGAGCTTTAATACACGAGTCTGTGTCAAGGGAATGTGCGACTTCTATATGCACTGCTTGGACTGTCAAGCACGTGAAGAGCACTCGTTAACGTTTGACCTTGGCACGTCCTCTTTTGATCTCAAAGGGACCAAAATAATCCATGCCTGTGTTTGTAAAAGGCGGTTTATCAGGAAACAGACAGTCTTGCGGCAAGTCTGCCATTTTTTGTTCTCCAGCTTTGGCATGCAGCCTTTTACAGAAGTTGCACTCTGCGATCACGTTTCTTTCTGTTGCATTTGCTTTAGGTATCCAATACCGTTGTCTTAACCTTGCCAGGACCTGATTTCTGCCCCCATGTCCTGTTTCCAGGTGGATGTGGTGGAGAATAAGGTGGGTTATACTGTGTTGTTTATACAGAAGGGCAGGATGCTTGGCTTCCTCTGGCATCGATGACCTGTTCAGACGCCCCCCTACTCTCAGCACCCCATCTTGTAAATGTGGGTCCAATTTAAAAATTGAACCGTTTCTTTTCACATGAAATTTCCCTTGTTGTAAAACTTTTATTTCTTCAGCATAATGTTTGTCGCTGCCTGTATTTGATCAGTTCAATTTCTGCTCTGGATAAATCCTCAACTGTAAGCGTCTTCTTTTCCAGATTCTTCTTACATGTGATCATGTGTTCTTTAACTAATGATCTGCATTTCCTTGTGTCGTGTTCAGATTGTCGCACAGCCTTCTCGAAGGCTTTCCTTTTCCTACTCAGATGCTGCAGTATCTCTCTTAAACGCAGAATCCAGGCGGTTGCTTTTTTCAGTTTATGCCAACTAGAGTAATATTCCACAAGTTGGTTCAGTGGATATGTGTTATTTAACACCTGAGTTATGCAAGATACGGCAGCTGATGTCTTGACCTCTTCATCATTTTCCAACAGGTAAGTAGACTGTTCAGGTTGCTTTGGTCACTCTTTTGAATTGCTCAGGAAACTAGGTCCTTGAAACCAGATCTTTCATGACATGAAACTCTCAATCTTTAAGCCTCTTGAGGCGTGATCGGCTGGATTCTGAGAGGTGTTAACATATTTCCACTGAGCTCTTGTAGTAGCCTCTCTGATAAAGGAGACACGGTTTGCCACAAATGTCTTGAAACGAAGAGCGTCATTTTCAATGTACCTTAGTACTGTTGTGCTATCTGTCCAGAAGACAAGAAGAAGTTCTTCTTTCAACATCCGGTCAATCTTGACTGAAACCATTGCAGTTGGAAATGTAACCTGCTTAAGAGGAGCGACCCGTGACTTTCCCATCAAAAGGCCGTGTTTCTACTCTCGCTCATTCGTTAACAGGAGGTACGACACAACCCCATCTTGACTTGCGTCTGAGAAATGGTGGATTTGCGCACTCTTTGTGGGCCCGAATGAGTTGGACTTAAAACATCTACTCACGCTGAGATCTGACATCTTGTCAAGGTCTTCTATCCATTTCTGCCATGCCCGTTGTAGCTTCTTTGGAATTTCCTCATCCCAGCCCTTTTTCTCCTTGCAGACTTGTGTATGACTTGTCTGGCAGCTTAATTTTGAACTTGAAGCTATCAGAGGTAGTTTATCATGCTGCAAGTCTTTAACTTCGGCTGCTCTTTCGTTGCTAGGGATGGAACGTAACAAAGCCTTACTGTTACTTGTCCACTTAGTCAGGTGAAATCCACCACTGGCACACAACTTTGTCAACTCCTTCGCAAGATTTATTGCTTCATCTTCTGTGGCAACCGACTTCAAACAGTCGTCCACATAGAAGTTTTTTAGGACTGTCTGAGTTGCTTCTGTTGGGGTTGTTGCAACAGCATCTTGTGCTGTTCTCCTTGAAGAACAACTGGGGGACAACGTGGCTCCAAGCAGGTGCACGCACATCCTGTATTCTTCCACTGGCTCATTCAGCTTGCTGTCTGGCCACCAAAGGAAGCGCAACAAATCTCTGTCTTCATCTGGAACCCGTACCTGGTAAAACATAGATTCAATGTCCGCCATCATAGCGACAGGCTCCTGCCTGAACCTAAACAGTACTCCAATTAAGGAGTTTGTAAGGTCAGGCCCTTGTAGCTGTTTGTCATTCAGCATCACTCCCTGATAGGTCGCAGTGCAGTCAAACACGACCCTCAGTTTTTTCTTTCTTGGATGATACACCCTGTGATGCGGTATGTACCATACTCTTCCATCTCTGCGACTCAGCTGTTCATCTGGAACTCTGGCTGCATACTCTTTCTCTAGAATTTTGGTCATAAAGTCTTTGTACTCCTGAAAGAAATCTGAATTGTTGTTGAATTTCCTCTTCAAGGAGTTAAGTCTTTGCTCGGCTATACCACGGTTGCATGGCATCTTCACACAGTCATCCTTCAGAGGTAGATTAATGCAGTAATGACCATCTGAAAGATGTGCTGATGTGGTCACAGTGAGCATAAACTGCTTGTCAGGTCAGATGGCTCTTGCTTGTCCTCACACCGGCGTTTTGGAAAATCTGCATCATAGTGCCTTATCAACATGTCTTCTATGGTCGACACAGAGATGCGATTAACGAAAAAATTCTGTCCTTCAGCGTCATCGAATTATTTCTCTTTCTACCTCGGATATTAAATTTCTTCGCCAAGTCCTCAGTACAGAAGGTCGTTGTGCTTCCTGGATCCAGGAATGCATACGTTTTAATTATTCTTGTGCCCTTCTTATGTTTTACCTGCACAGGCACAATGGGAAGAATACATGCTTCATTCCTGGCCCCAGTTTGTTCACCTCTTCCACACCCTGCACGTACAAGAGCACTACGTACTTCAGCCGTACCTGTTGAGCCATCATCTGCATTGATCTTTTCCGGTGTGTGATCTTGCTTTGCAACGTGCAAGATAGCAGGATGCTTAAAGGAACAGTCAGGGCAGGAGCTCTTTTTCTTACAGTCCTTAGACATATGGCCTACCGTAAGACAGCCAAAACAAAGCCCTTGAGATTTCAGGAAGTCAGTTCTCTCATTCAAAGTCTGATCTTTAATCTTGTTGCACACGTTCAGCGCATGGTTCTTCTTACAGTATAAACAGGGACTTTGGAAAGTGCTGGCTGACTTTACTGCCGGTGCTTTCTTCTCTAATTGGTCTTTACCGGCATTTTTGTCAGCAGCAGTCACAGTCACAGCGAAGCTGCTTCTTTTGACCTCACCTTTTCCTGAGTTGGCCATCCTTTATGCATTTGCCTGTTTATCGGTATCTGAGATGGCGTTCATAGCATCTCCGAACAGTGGGTCATTAATGGCTCTGGCTTCATAATGCACGAAGTCCGCCAGATTATGAAACATGACTTGCCACTTCCTTTTTTTTCTTGAATCTTAAATGCAGTCCTTGCCCATTGTTCTCTTAGCCTAGGAGGAAGCTTGGATACAATGAACCTTATGTTGACGGGATTATTCATGGCCTCCATGTAGTTCGCGTCACCCACTGTGTTACAACACCCAATCAAAAACAAGACGAAGGCATTCAGTGCCTTCTTGTCCCCTGGCTTTATCTGCGGCCATTCAGTAGCCTTTTTGATATAGGCATTGGATATCGTCAGTTGGTCACCATAAAGACGGTCAAGCGATGCGTCTTTATATGCCCCCTCTGGCCTCAGATGCTCACAGCTGCGATCAAGTGGTCCCCCCCTCGTAAACTGTTCAAGATAATACAAGCGATCTTGATCACCATCTGTTCTGCTATCAATGACATGCTCAAAGGCTTTTATGAAAGATGTCAGAGGATCTCCTTTAAACACTGGTATGTCCTTTTGAGGCAATTGAGTCAAACCTTGTTGCTTGACGATCGACTGCAATACTTCACGCAGGTCTTCACCAGAACCGGAATTCTGAGCATTGTCAGTCCTTTGCCTTGCTGGAGATTTTCTTCTGAAGGGACAACTGGCTGCGCCAGTGAGACAACTGGCACAGCTGCTCTAGACCCGACATCATGCAAATGCTTATCAACTCCAATGTGGTCACAACCATAGCTGGTGACCTTTTTTCCCCACCAATTGTGTACTTTGATCCAGCTCTCGACCAACCCTGCTACTAAGCTCCTAGAGTCAGCAACAAACTCCTGAGCATCTTCAAATTGATCATAAACTCTTAATTTGGCACTTGAAGCTGCGAGCTCAGTTTCCATCTGCCCCTGCTCCCTTTTTGCTCTCAAGCACCCCTTTGCTTGCTCAAGCTCTTGCTGCAAGCGCATCTTTTTTTGCTCCTCCTCTTGCTGCAAGCACACTTTTTCTTGCTCAAGCTCTTGCTGCAGGCGCATCTCCTCTTGCTGCAAGCGCATCTCTTCTTGCTCAAGCTCTTGCTTTATTTTCATAGACGCTGCTTTTGCTAACAGTGCTTCACGTTCTGCTTGGAGTTTTAACCGCACTGAACTAGCATTGGAACGTTGAGATGCACGACTCATAGCTGAGTTAGCCATAGAAATACTATCCTGTGGTCTAACGGTATCTTCCTCTTTATCCGAGTCTCTTTTAGCATTTGCAATCCATTCCTTCGTTTTATGCATGAATGACGTTAATTCCTCACATCTACTTTCATATTTCTCCTGATCAACCTTTTGTTCATCTTCACTCAAGATCTCCCACAATTGCTTAGTGAGACGTTTGTACAATTCAAAATATCTTTCAAACTTAGGCAGAGCTTCCCATTTTGTGTTATCAACATCTTGTTTCAAAGTTTCTGTTTTTTCGTTGCTTGGTTAGCTGTGACAAGATTCCCCTTCTCTCGTCTTTTATAGTTTCTTTACTTTCTGCTCAACAGCCCCCTTTTGGTCAGGCAGCACATCAGCTCCTGACATCATGTTTCCCATATACATCCTTAAACTGTAACAATTCCACGAATTCCCTACAGCTTCTAACTCTTCCTAAAATTCACCGACACTCGGGAAAGGAGTTATTGGATGTGTCCTTAGGGCATGTACTTCAATTTCCGGTAGCTAGTAGACTAATAGAACTGAGAAGAGAATGTCAGACCTGACCCAGGGAATGCTTGCTTCAGCCGTAGATGGAGTCTCTTACTGATTTCAGTTGGTTCTGTCTTCACCCAAGTCTCCTGACTTTGATGCCAAGTCTTTTGACTTTGCTGCCTAGTCTTTTGACTTTGTTGTGAGTGCAGCCTGCTGACTCACTAGCCTTGAGCCTCTTGAAGGTTCCTTCAGACGCGGCACGTAACAAAAAAGAGAGTCTTGAATTCAAAGTTTGCCTTTTCTATCTTTACTAAAGTGAAGGTCATACAGAACAAAAGGAACAACAAAAGAAAGCAAAAAAAACAATTTCTAGAGCGTGTAACGTCCCTACATGACGTCCTACGTGACGTCCATAAATGCTACATGACGTCCTACGTGACGTTCCTATGTGTTACGTAACGGTCAAAAGACTGTGTAGCTTCTATAGCCCGAGGCTTCCCACTTCTGGCTCGCTTGGCTATCCTACTGGTTAATTTAGCTGAAATTTCATCAAAGATTAAAGATCAAAGATTAAAGTGCAAGATCAAAAATATCAAAGTACAGCATAGCAACGCATAGCAACATAGATTAACTTTAACTAAAATAGAAAATGGCTCTAACAACTTGTTTATTGCTCGATTTACAATAGCAGGTTTTAGTGTGGTGGGAAAGGTACACTTCTGAAGGGAACCATTATTATTCTGGTAATTGGAAGTAATAAGTAATCTTTGTATTTTTTAAGAAATATGGTGTCAAGTCCATGGATATCCTTAGCTTTAGAGTTTGAGAGGGATGAAATCACTTTGCTTACCTTTAATTCATCTATAGGTTTAAGGCTCAGATATGTTTCTGTACTAGTTACATTTTGATGTGAAAATTCACTTAAAATTAGTATTTTGTATATAAGAAGGCTAATGAAGAAGGATATACTTTACATTTTAATTAGAAGTTTGATTTAAGCTGGGCAGGAGAATTAACTTTTTTGCTTGGTTGTGTCCTCAATTGACAAAAGCTCAGTTGTTGATTTGATGTAAAGAATCTTATACTAGTATATAATGAGACAGATTGATTTTCCCAGAACCTCCTCCTCCCCTCTCCTCCCTGTTCCCTCTCTTCCCCTGCTCACACACAGTCTATACATGGCACATCCCTGCTGCCCAGTGAAACTCCACTCTGATGCAGTCCAGAGCAGGCAGGGAGACCTTTAGGCCAACAAACATGCAGAGTGTGGGCCAAGCTCTGAGGCCATGGTTTTGCGGTCCCAGTGAAAACGACACTAATTTGGAGCTAAGGGCTTTTGGCCAGCGAGGTCCTGATTCCATACAGGCATCCTCCGCGAGCTAATGCTAATCAAGAGCTAACAGCCATTATCCAAGTCAATATGAGAAGTGTGCAGCAACAACAACAGAGGGACTATGAAAAACCTATGATGACTAATGCGAGGGTTGGAAAAATGTGTCTTATGATATAAAATACAGGGAGGCATGAGTCTGGATGTCTGATTGCTTGAATTCAATATAGTTTCTAGCACAAAAGCTGTATGTTTAACCTTAGATTTTTATAAAGTTTGTTTTGTTTTTAGTTTTTAAGTTAAAATAGTTGTATCCAATTTATTTCTGTGTAACTGAGCAAAATCTTCATTTTCATAAATCTTTGCCATTCGGAATTCCTCCAAGTTAGGCAAATCCCAAACAACATTTAGCGCAGGGTCCAAAATAAACAAAGTAGACAAATTTGTGTAATGTTATAGAGGAATATTTCCTCTGTAACATTCTTGTCTTAACATTATAATTCTGTATGCACTCTGTACAAATATGTACTAATACTGTCATTAATACAGACCACAAGATTTCCAGTTCTGTTTATTTTGATACATGAAACCGTCCTCTCTTTTCTCAGGTAATGCTGTTGTCACATTAATTGGTTCATGATGCCAACACTGCAAAAAAAGTCAACTTATCTTCCATTCACACACACCTATTTTGTGTTATCCATTCCACTCTCCTTCACCGAATGAATGCAGCACACACAAGAAGCCACACAAAGACAAACTCCAAAACCACAGTGCATTGTATTTTTATAAAGTTTTGTTATGAAGTTTTGTTTTATTTTCTAAGTCTTAAGTGTTTTATACTCTGATAATCAGGAAGTGCACTGTTAGCATTACTGTGAAAGTTGTAAAAAGCGCTCATAAACTCATTACTGTGAATAAGTAAGATGCTCGGAATGACTTTGGACTTCAGCAAACCCTGAACTAGTTCCGTTTTTCATGTTTTGAAGATCAGGTACAGTGCCTTTAATAAGACTTCCTCAAGACCTCCTGGTAATTAGTAGATTTGTGTCATTTACATAAATCTTTGCCATTGAGAATTACTCCAAGTTAGGCAAATTCCAAACAATATTTAGCTTAGGGCCCAAAATAAACTACATGATACATGAAACCGTCCCCCCTTTTCTCAGGTAATGGTCTTGACATAATAATTGGTTTATGATACGAACACCACAAAAAAAATTTAAGTTTTCTCTCATTCACACACACACCTCTTTTATGCTATCCATTCCACTTTGGACTATTCTCTTGCATTCCTTCGCCAAATGAATGCAGCCACTTCTCCACCTCTGCTGAAGCCACACGAAGACAAATTCCAAAACTACGGTAAATGCAGCCCTGACAGTGCAGAGTGTACCTAAGGGTGTATGCCCCCCCATCCCTGTTTACCCTCCTCTCAATGGGGAGGGGTGAAATATACAAGACTAATGCATTGTTCATAGTTCATAGTTCATAGTTTGCTTTATTGCCAAAAAACCATATGTACAATTACACATAGAAAATCGAAATTTCGTTTCCCCCTAACCAAGCAGGACAGTGATAGAGACGGCTAGGGGAGGGGCAACTCGGAGATAACACAGTGGAAAGAGATGCAGTACAATTAGTGACAATATTCACAAACATATTACGACAACAACAATTGAACAGGTAAACACACATGGTGTTTTTTTCGCTGGTGATAGATGAGCGGGTGGGAAGGGAAGCAGTCTAGAAAAATCAATGAAATTGATTGAAACAAGCAGAGGCAGACATTACTAAATAGACAGGGCAGAGTGTTTACATAATACATATCAGTGTGAGCCGAATGTGGAATGCCATGTTTTGTAGAGTGCTGTGTGATAAGGCAGCAGCTGTCGACCTTGGACATTTCCGTTTCCAGGAGAAAAATGACGAGACGAGAGAAATAAAACACCAGACAGAGCCAAGATAAGACAGGAAGAAGAAAAAGCGTCTGCTCTCCACGCCAGCTAGAACAGTAGCAGTTGTTAAATAATATGACAAAATAATTCATGAAAATAAACAATAACATAGGTTGATTTGGCAGGACTTTAAAGGTGCATTGGGTAACTTTTCTGGTGGAGGGTTCGTCAAATGCTTGGAAATGGAAATGTTATTGCTTTGTCTGGAATGTTTGGTATTAAACATTTATATATTTATGGAGACCAAACCAGACCAAGTTACACATCAGATCTGTGGAGAGGAAATCCTGCTCATGGTCAGAGCGCCTTTTTTTTCTAGGTATTTTTGTGATGTAAAACCACCTGTAATTGAATAAACGTAAGGTAGAGCTGTTTAATGTCATACTGTGGAACATTTCAGACAGTGCAGTTATTCATAGAAAAAAGCAGGCCATGGAACCCCAACCAAAAAGTTACACAGTAGTGCACCTTTTATGCAATTTTCTTCTTTTTAAAACCTCGCATACATACTGTAATTGGAGAAAAGTGAATTGTCTTGCCTGAGAATGAGGGTTCAAACCACTGACCCTTTGGTTTCTAAGTGAACACTTAACACACTGTGCCACTGTTTTCCCAGATGACAAAATGCTGTTAGAATTTAAAAGCTACGTAGTTTTACATTCCGAAGGTAAAAAGTACAAAAGTAAAAGTACAACACTTAAGTACACTTTTTAGGTATCTGTACTTTACTTAAGTACATTTTACAGTGGATACTTTGTACTTTTACTTCATTACATTTAAGAGCAAATATCTGTACTTTCTACTCCAGCCCATTTTAGATCTAGACTGAAAAGTCTGGTTTGAGACCTGCTGAATTGGCTGAGACATATTTTTAGCACATTTAATTTGATCTAAGATCCCAACTTTGAGCAAAACAAATACATAAAAATTACAAAAATTATTAAATCAATTGAATCACTTAAAATTAGCTGAATTCTTTATCAGAATCACTACATTTGATGTTTTAATAGTTCTAAAAATCTCTGCAAAAATAATTTTTACTCTTAAAGTACAATTTTAAGCTGTACTTCAACAGAAGTTTTTCATATGATGCTTTTACTTTTACTTGAGTAATCCTTTGCCCCTGTATCTGTACTTTTACTTAAGTAACAGAATTGAGTACTTCATCCACCACTGATGGTCACTGATGGTCACTGATGGTCAGTCACTGAACTGCGCTTCACCAAATCAATGCACTGACTTCTCCACCAACTCTGTTGGAGAACACACACAAGAAGCCACACAAAGACAAACTCCAAAACCGCAGTAAATGAGCCGACCCAGCCCCGACAGTTGCGAGCGTACCTAAGAGTGTACGCTCCCCCGTCCCTGTTTACCCTCTGCTCAATGGGGCTCTTTGAAGGACGAGGGAGAGGGCACAGAGGGGGGTGACGGACAGAGCAGCAGACAGAGAGAGCAGGGGCACTTTGGGAATTGGCTGAAACAAGATAAATACGAAGGGGGGTGAGGGGGGGGGTCCTGGTCTTGGCGTCGCGAGGCTGCCGCACTCTTTCACACAGACCCCTGATTGCAGAGTAAATATGCATAATGGTATAAATCACTCATTGTTCGCCGTCTCGGAAGCGTCACGAGGAACACACGGTGGGCTGGATGGACATGTTGACTCTGGGGAAAGTGGACTCCAAGAGGTGATCAGTCATGTAAGGTGAGCTGAGCCACTCAAACTATTCACTGTTATGAGGTATGAGCAGGTATCTCAGTTTAGGCAAAAAGTATTGGGATATGTCACTATGTTTAACAAAATTACATGTTTATATTGAGGGGTTGTTGGTTTAACGGTGCATTAGATGTAACTTTTTGGTTGTGAGTCCATCACCTGCTTGTTTCTATGGATATGTCATTGTTCTGCCTGGAACGTTCCACAATGTGACATCAAATAGCTCTACTTTACATTTATTCAATTACATGTGGTTTTATAACTATTAGAAAAACATTTTGACAGGTCTGACCTGTAACTTGGTCTGGTTTGGTTTCCATGATATAAAGGTTTAATACCATACAGTGAAACATTCCAGACAAAGCAATAGCATCTCCATGGAGAACAGCATTTGATGGACCCTCCACCAGAAAAGTTACAGAATGCACCTTTAACTTTTAACTTGTAACTTCAAATGAATTGTGCTGGTGTTACATTTGCTGCTGTGTGATTACTGCTGTACTTTTCTCTGTCTTGTAGCCTGTTTGACATCACCTGCCGAGGGACTGAAGAGTTTGAGTTTGTTGAAAAATAAACATATGTGACTAAGCACCCGGAAAGAGTCCGCAACTCAGGATTAGTGAAACGCAGATAATCGAGTTTTTAGTATTTTTTTTTCAAAATTTGTGATTTTCGTTTTTTTGCAGAATGTGCTAGTTGATGAAGAAGCCACTCCATGTTTCAGATAACAGCATTGGCTGCTTAAAAAGCAGTGAAATCGGCTTGTTTTTCGGAAAGAATCGAGGTGTGTCTAAATTTCCATCCTACCAATCACCTGACATTTACGTTCTTTTGTTTTCTTTTCCGCCTATCAGCTGTGCTCAGCTCGTGAATATGTAGCTGCATTTCGTAGGATGCATTTGCATCCGTAACTTAAAAAATACGTAACTTTGACTGTAAATGCTACATAAGAAGGAAGGAGTCTCTCCTCGGGACACAGGACACGTTTCTCCGAAGCTTACCGAATGCAATCGGATACTTTACTGGTGAAATAGCGTGGATATGAGCATAATCGGACAACGAGGCAAACAACAGCCAAGTAAGTTTTTAAAAATGTATAATAAAGTTTTTCTCAAGGTGGTCCAGACTTTAGCCGATCTTGTCTGATCTTGGAAACTAAGCTGGGCAGGGCAGCTGTAGTAGAGTAAATGAGTAAAGCACGGGATTATGAAGTGACTTTGAGCATCTGGAAAATGTCAGAGCTATATAAGAATAATGCATTGATAACTAAATAATTAATGAAAATAAACAATAAAAGAGGTTGATTTGGTTAACTAAAGTTCTACGTTATTTAAGTTTTTCTTATTAAAACACTGAATACATACTGTAACTAGAGAAAATTGAATCGCCTTGCTTAAGAATGAGGGTTCTAACCACTGACCCTCTGGTTTCTGTGTAAACACTTAACACACTGTGCCACTGGTGCCCCTGATAGTAAAATATTGTTACAACTTTATGGCTTTTACATTCTCCACTGAAAATAAACCAGTAAATTAATAATCGGCATCCAGGTTATGTTCTTATGGTCAGTCACTGAAATGTGCTGAAAAAACAAAAAAATATAAATACAAATTCCCCCATCCACAAGATCAGGTGGTGTTGACGTATCACCTTTCAGTTTAATTTTTGCAATCATAGTCTGAATTGGATTTGAAATCAGATCAGATATCGAAGCAGCGGGCAGGTAGGAGTTTAAACTTCCACCATCTTTGCTTACAGTCACACGAGGTCTTCCAAAAAATCCGTCATCATCACCGTTATTCAAAACCAAGTCATATCAGGCCATTTATTTTCACGCTTTAAAAACGTACACTCCGATCACAAAGCACAGCCCTTACATTTGAGACTGCTAACATTGAAAAAAAAAAAAAAAACTACAGACCTTTACTTTATCTCCATGTGTTTTCTAACTTATGCGGCGCGCTTTTTCCAGACTGAGTTTGCAATCCATTCGCCACAGGCCTGAACGCTGCTGTGTATACATTGTTTCGGTGGGTTACAGTTCAACAGACAGCACATGGTTTTCATATACACACCACAGAAGGAATACTTGTCCCAGAGCCAGAGAAATAATGGAGTGACCCCAGTACACAAAGGTAATTGTGGCAAACATGCTGCTATAGGAATACATTCATCAGACACACATGGAATAGGCTTTACAGCGGCTATGAAAGAAAAGAGGGATGCTTGGGAATATATGGTTGTAATATCAAATTTTGGGCAATGAGGCAAGGTGCAGTGTGTAGAACAACCAAATGGCTCAGGTGAAGGATTATAAAATAGTGCACAATACTACTTAAAGATCCAATGCGTAAAGATCCAATATTAGACATAATGGATTCTTGTGAGCTTTTAGCCATGTTATAATGCTGTTGCCTCATTAAAAGCGAACTGTAGTTGTGTCTTATTTCATTCGCACATGTTTGAGTAATCCTTTATTATTAGTCTGTCTGCATCTCCAAAGCTCAAAATGCTGTCACCTAGCGATGTCATGTAGTGGTAGTTTTGAAGTTAACAGCTACCTTTAGTTCAGTAGAAATTGGAGGTAATCGTCCAGGCCCACTGTCAGCAAAGGGAATGAACAATTAGAAAGTAAACAATTGAATGCTATGCTAATAGAGCCATGCATTTGTTGCAGCTTACTGTGGATGAGTTTGGTGATGGTTTATGGGTTTGAAAACTGGACAGGAGAAGTCCGGAGTTTTTCTGTGATGCAACAATTTGGGCAAAATGAGAACAGAACATCTTTGAATGCTCAGAGAAGACAACATTTGAATTATTAATTCATAATTTATTCATGAAACAAGCATGAACGAAGCAAAAAAAAGAGTCAATTTTGTATCTGTTCTTAAAAAAAAAAAAAATTACAGTCTTTTGTGATTTGCTAATTGCATCAAGTCAAATTCAGATTTCTCTTGCTGCCATATTCAGTTGTAATTTTTTTTTTTTCCTTTATAGGACTAAACCCCAAACCCATGTCCAATGCAGGCAGCCAAATCCATTCCTGAGAAGACAACAGGAGTGTGTGTCCTCTCTCATCACGGCTGTGGTTTTGGGGCTGCTAGCATCAGTGAAAGCCCTTCTGGTTTACGTGTCTGTGGTCGATGCTGTGTAACTTCAGACATTGTCTCCACAGCGGCGCACTTGATTTCATTTACTCTGGGGCCAAACACAACTGTCCCGTAGCACAGCGGAACGTAAACAACAGACTTTAGTAGCTTTGAATGCTACAGTAAAGCTACGTAATGTGACATATACACGGGTATGCTTTGTTTTTATGACCTTTGACCCTCCATTATAATGATGGATGGAAAGAATATGGAAAAACAGAGTGCTGACACAAAAGGAAAATTGTTTAATTAAAAGAGCAGGAAAAATGTAGTTTAATCTGGGCTTTGTAAAGTTTGAGCAGCATGACAGCTTCCAACATGGCCGACTTATTAAAACTCTGCATGACGTCCAGCAACAGGAGAAAAAAATGAGAGATGATGTGGTTTAGAATGGTGGGAAACGTTTTAAAAGAAACATTATGTCAAATCGACTTTATGAACCTTTAACCATGTTAAAACAGTCGGTCCTCAACATTATTTTACTCAAGGTAGTATTTTGATTCATTCATGCATGTTTGAATAAGCCTGCATTGTTCTCTGTGCTCTCATTTTTGCTGATTTCTACCTCTCCATTATCTCCTTCCACTACTATTTTGTCTTATTCAAAAGTGTCAGAGGTTTATTTTTCTAACAATAAAAACATGTAATTGAAAATCTGCTACTTGCTACCATGAAGTGTCACTAAAACATGGGGCCTATCAGTGCTACAGGTTTGAACAGGAAGTCACTGGACCTGGTTTTATTATTAAGCCATTTTAGATCAAAATTGCAGTTTACAGTGAACAAAATATAAATGATTTATATAATTATCTGAAAAAAGCATAGGTCTTAAAAAATAAAGCATCCCAGCGTGTCATTTGTCACTTCTTGTCAGATCTGGGATGCTACACAGTACTTGGATGGGAGACCGCTGAGAAGATCAGATATAGTGGAGCAGCAGTCCGCTACATACTTTTGTTGTGTCCTTAGGCAAGCCACTTTCACCCACCTTGCCTATCACTGGCAGGATATCCATTTGGAGTTTGCTGATTAATCAACCAGAATCAGCACCAGTTCAGCAATGGATTTTGTGTCATTAGGGAGGGAACAAGAACTCGTGTCACAATTGTCCATTTTGTGGAAATTATATCTTGTCCCACTCCTAACTTCATATCTGGAAGAATTTTAGTTTTCATTTGTTTGCTTTTTTTGCCTATTCTTCCTTGTCACACAAACTTGAACACTCAAAAAATCAGATCACAACCAACAGTTTGTATCTTGTTCTGCAATAACTCCAGATATCAGATACAGTGAACCCTCGCTGTATCGCGGTTCACTGTTCGCGGCCTCGCTGTTTCGCAGATTTTTTTTTCCAATTTTTTTTGTTTTTTTTTTTCAATTTTTTTTATAGTGTAACTTTTTTTTACAGTGTAACATTCTGTCCTGCGCCCTGATTAGCTAAGAGACTAGACCAGGACTAAACCAGGTCTAAAGCAGGTCTAAACCAGGACTAAACCAGGTCTAAACCAGGACTAAACCAGGTCTAGACCAGGGATGGTCACACAGGGTGGTAGGGACAGAGTCTCAGATGTCCTTCACAAGAGCGCCTGGGTGACAGGAGGTGTGGCCTTTGTTTACTTGCACGAGCCATGGAAGAGACTGAGTGCGAGCCGGACCATGGAAGAGCCAAGAATCAACATGGACGGGCCTGGCGCCTGGCCGCGCGGCCGGGGGAGCCGCATTCAAGGGAGCCCGCAGCGGGGGGAGGACACTCGCGCGCACAGAGGAGACAGTGGCTCTTCCCCATCATGCGGAGAGGACGAACCTGACCCCGTCCTAGAGAGCTGTGGAGTATTGGCGACGCATTGATAGCGGTCTGATTTTGGAGCCGGGGTGAAATGCAACCAACTCTTGTGAGCGCAGGTTGGTCTTACCTGGTCTTGTGGTGAGGACTGGTGCTCAGAGGCGTCTGTTAGCGGTTCGGCACTGTTAGCATTGGCTTGAGTCTTGCCCAAAATGATATCCAGGTCGCTTTCCACTCGACTTTCGCACATGGCATGGATATGTGGTACCAAAACAAACACACGTGTCCGTGCGCATGTGTCCGCGCGCACGTGTCCGCGTGTCACCTGCCTTCCCCCACTATTAATATATTTTAATGAAAATCTACAAAAGTTTGAGTGTTTAAACAAGAGAAAAATGTTAATACCAGTCTCAGAAAGGTGTATAATGTGTCTGGTGAAGCGTTTTCAGCCTTAAAACATGTAGAATAATTGTAAAATATAAAATTGTCCTACTTCGCGGATTTCACTGATTGCGGGCTATTTCTGGAACCTAACCCCCGCGATAAACGAGGGTTCACTGTACATTCAGATTTTTGGTGCACCTGTAAAAAGAACCACTGACTTTGTAAATGCCACTAAACCAAATCAGACCTTCTAACCATCTGCCTTTAACTCCTCCATCAGCTCACTCCTCTTTCCTCTGCACTTTTATTACGGTTTTCATCTATCTTCTGTCCCTCTTTCTTTCTCTCTCCTGGTCAGACCACATCCACATGTTATTAATAAGGCCTCCTTCCCCTCCTCCTCCTCCTCCTCCTCCTCCTCTTCTTCCTCCACCACATCTATGAAGAAATGCTCTGGCAGGGCAGTGTGGATACAGAACTCCACACATGTTTCATCTGAGTTTCTTTCTCTCTCTCCCCTGGTGTGACAGCGATTTATAGCACGTTCCAAGCAAACATCCACAACTGGAACTGAGGCTGTCTTTTGTCTGCACCTGCAACAAGTGCATACGATTAGAGGGTGTAAAAAGCTGTTAAAGCCAGTGGGATCCAGACACTTGGAGTTTGGAGGTCAGGGGAGCGAATGCAGGGGTGGAGGAGATGGAAAGAGGATTGAAAAAGGAGTATTCGCTTGAAATAAAACACGTCTCACACTGTCTCATCAAAATCATACTTTGTGATTGGTGCTTATTGGTTGGTGTGAGAGCAGGTGTTTCAATAAAAGCAAGGCGATGAAAGCTCCATACAATCCAATATGGCCTTCAAAAAGGTTGGGGTTAGGGTTAGAACGAAAACAAGTGAAGACCACATTTCGTGTTTAAACAAAAAAACAAAAAACTTAAAGGTGCACTGTAGCACGATGGAAATGTTGCTTTGCTGGGAATCTTCCACAGTATGGTATTAAACTTATCTATTTCATCTATCTATAACATCTATAACTATCTATAACATCTATCAATCTCTAATTCCTAACATAAATTATTTTCATCACAATGAATTTAGAAGTACATGAATTTCAGAGCCCATATCAAATTTTTGCCATCAAGCTAATACTAACAACTAGCATTTTAACACTCACAATTTACAATTTTGCTCAACCGCACAGAAAAAAATCGGATACAGCCAGTTTAAGGATACATAGCACGCCTCATCAACTTTTAGCAAATGTTTGTTTTATCAATAACAAGCCTGTATTTTGTTTCATTCCCACATGTTTGAGTAATCCTGCTAAAGCCACTTCTTCTGTGCAGCAGATGTGTTATTGTTTGTGTATTGTGTAGGTAACCTAGAAGTCTCCTCCAAATTCTTAGACTCCATTAATCATCACATGACTCATGTGTTAAAAGACAAAATAATAAACATCTACTTTAAAGGATCTGTATGTAGCCTGTGCTTTAACAGCTAAACAAAGCTACTACAATCACAACTGGCAGTGCCTTAACCTGCAGATAGAAGACATGTACAAGTTTTTTATCATTCTCAGTATATGGACAGGCCATGCCTCATGTCAAAGTTCAGATCCTAAAGAATTCCCTCACTGAGCTGCAGAGGCTGCACTAGCATTGACTCATGATTGACTGCAGGTTCTAGGGTTTAGGCAGTGATGATTCAGATCAGAACGAGTCCTTTGAGGTTTAAACCAACTGGATTTCAGCATTGAAAATAGCAACCCAAATGAGAGGTGCATTCATCTTTATGATCAGATAATTGTCTTGAGAACCAAAACACCAAATTGTAAGATAAACAACTTGTCCCTCATGTCAAATGTTTTTGTTATTAAAGATGAATCAGCATAACAATTACAGTAAAGTATCAGTAAAAGCTATACAGTGAACCCTCGTTTATCGCGGGGGTTAGGTTCCAGAAATAGCCCGCAATAAGTGAAATCCGCGAAGTAGGACAATTTTATATTTTACAATTATTATACATGTTTTAAGGCTGTAAACGCTTCACCAGACACATTATACACCTTTCTGAGACTGGTATTAAGATAAGATAAGATAAGATAAGCCTTTTATTGTCTCCTTAGAGAAATTTGTCCTCTGCATTTGACCCATCCTGTCATCAGGAGCAGTGGGCTGCACCCGAGGCGCGCCCGGGGACCATCTCCACGATCTTCTTGCTTCGGCTTGGTCAGGACCTTGGCTGGAGAATCCTCCCACAGGTGGTTCACGTCACAACGGGCCTCGATGCATCTTCTGCCATGGGGGCTACCAGTGTCCGCAGACACTGGGGGCGAGGTGGGGTTAAGTGTCTTGCCCAAGGACACAACGGCAGCGCTCATCTGTGGAAGCTTGGATCACATGTGGTCCACCCGTCAAGAGCGGGATTCGAACTGCCAACCCCTGGATCACCAGGCAAGCGCTCTACCACTGAGCTACTGCCGCATTTTTCTCTTGTTTAAACACTCAAACATTTGTAGATTTTCATCAAAATATATTAATAGTGACGCGGGGGGAGACACGTGACACGCGGACACGTGCGCGCTGACACGTGCGCGCTGACACGTGCGCGCGGACACGTGTGTTTGTTTTGGTACCACATATCCATGCCATGTGCGAAAGTCGAGTGGAAAGCGACCTGGATATCATTTTGGGCAAGACTCAAGCCACTGCTAACAGTGCCAAACCGCTAACAGACGCCTCTGAGCACCAGTCCTCACCACAAGACCAGGTAAGACTAACCTGCGCTCACAAGGGTTGGTTGCATTTCACCCTGGCTCCAAAATCAGTCCGCCCCGGAGTTCGGGGCATGGCTATCAATGCGTCGCCAATACTCCACAGCTCTCTAGGACGGGGTCGGGTTCGTCCTCTAGGCGTGACGGGGAAGACCCACTGTCTCCTCTCTGCGCGCGAGTGTCCTCCCCCCGCTGTGGCTCCCTCGAATGCGGCTCTCCCCGCTGCGGCTCCCCCGGACGCCGCACGCCAGGCCCGTCCATGTTGATTCTTGGCTCTTCCATGGTCCGGCTCGCACTCAGTCTCTTCCATGGCTCGTGCAAGTAAACAAAGGCCACACCTCCTGTCACCCAGGCGCTCTCGTGAAGGAAATCAGAGACTCTGTCCCTACCACCCTGCGTGACCATCCCTGGTCTAGACCTGGTTTAGTCCTGGTTTAGACCTGGTTTAGTCCTGATTTAGACCTGGTTTAGTCCTGGTTTAGACCTGTTTTAGTCCTGGTCTAGTCTCTTAGCCAATCAGGACGCAGGACACAATGTTACACTGTAAAAAAAAGTTACACTATTTAAAAAAATTGGGGGGAAAAATCCGCGAAACAGCGAGGCCGCGAACAGTGAACCGCGATAGAGCGAGGGTTCACTGTATTTTATTTATTTGAACATGTTTATCATCTTGACACAGACACAGTCCATCACCAGCTTCTCTCCATGAAGATGTTGGAATGTTCCACAGTATTGCATTACACTTATGTATCTCAATGCAGACAGCAAGTGACGTTATAAAGCCAAGTTACATGTCTAATCTGTGGAGAGGCGAGCCCACTCACTCTAAGGGTGCATGTTTTTAAGACAATAAAAACCCGTGTTATTAAGTAAACACAAGATGGATATGTTTAACGCCACACCAAGACATTCCAGACCAAACAACAAGATCTCGATGGAGACAAGCAGATGGCGGACCCTCCACCCGAAAAGTTACATAGTGTACCTTTAATCTCAATTCTTTAAAGCTTTCTCATATCACCACTTGCATTCACTAAACAGTTCATGAGTATCCACCAGCTCAATGAAAGACGACTATTCATTGATAACACAGGAGTGACATAAACACAGACTCTATGGACAAACACACCGGACCCCACCTCCACCACCTCCTTCTCCCTGTAGACCATTCACCCTTCTGTATACATGTATGTGTGAGCCACCGCAGGACCAGTGAATGAGGAGAGAGGAGGAAGTCCAGGGCAGGCGCTGCTTTAATCTGGTACAAAAACACAGAGAACACACAGCAAACATGTGCCAAACAAGGCTGTGAGGAGAGCATTCATGTTCTGCTTAGGGGAACCTAGTTTAGCCACTCGGGTTTCCCACGCATACACAAATAAGCAAGAATAGATTGACACCACTCCAAAACTGAAAAATTGGGATTGTGTATGTGATTAAGTGAGAAAATCAAGAGGAAACAATAAACATAGGAAGCTGAAAATCATCATGGGATTGTGAGTGGTTAGAGCTAAATCAGCTTTACAACTGTTTTATAATATGAAAGTTGGTCTTTTTCAGTCTGTAATCTTGTGTCATTCATTATGTTTACATGAACAAGGAAATCCCAGTGAGCTAAACAAGAGAATTAAAAAAAAAAAACACTGTTGTCCCAGTCTACATGCAGATCAAAGAACCTATGTGCAAATGGCAGATTATATATACACCTATGAGGCATTCAGGTGCTGTTAGTAATTATAATTACTAATAAACATGACTATCATACATATAACCTCACTTCTGGAGGAAATAGATAAAAGCATCATCTGTGGTTAAAATTCTCCTAACCACATTCAAAGCAATCCATAACCTGGCCCCACCTTACATCACTGACCTCCTCCACATCTCCATTCCTTCTCGCTCCCTCCGCTCCTCCTCCTCTCTCCAGCTCTCTGTCCCCTCTGCTCGTCTCATCACCATGGGGGGCAGAGCCTTCAGCCGCTCTGCTCCCCTGCTCTGGAACTCTCTCCCTCCTGACCTCCGCAATATTGACTCTCTTCCCATTTTCAAATCCAGACTCAAAACACACCTGTTCAGACATCCTACACCACATATACAGTCACTTTCACCATCTTCCAGTTTTTGTATTTGTATATTTATATATCTTTGTATTTTAAGTATTTTTATGCTTTTAACTTTGTTTTGTACAGTGTCCTTGGGTGTCTTGAAAGGCGCTTTTAAATAAAATGTATTATTATTATTATTATTATTATTATTTCTCCACAGTACGTATATATATATATATATATATACATATATATATACATATATATATATATATATATATATATATATATATATATATATATATATATATATATATATGTATATATATGTATATATATATATGTATATATATGTATATATATATATGTATATATATGTATATATATATATATATATATATATATATATATATATATATATATATATATATATATATATATATATATATATATATATATATATATATATATATATATATATATATATATATATATATATATATACACTGACGCTCCCATAGTTTCACTTTCATTGCACATAGCATGCCCAGTGGAGAGGCTGTAGTTTGTCATTGCTGCTGATCTAAAATGAGTGACTACATGTGCAAACTATTATTTTCCTGGCTGTTTCTTACCCTGGGCAGTTGAATGCCTCTCCTTGTTTGCATCTCATGTAAACTGGATTGCGCTGTTACGTGCAGCATAAACCTAAATATTTTTGAAAATTTGTTAGTAGTTCAATTAACTAAATTAACCTAAAGCTAAAATGTAAGAGTAGTAGAAGTTTAAAAAGAATGGACAGGACTTCTATCAGTACATAGTAAACAGTGGTGGAAAGTAAGTACAAAAGCAAAAGTACTTTACTTTATCTAAGTACATTTTAAGATGGATGCTTTTTACTTCACTTACATTAAAGGTATTTCTATTTTCGACTATATTTCTGAACTGTACTTTTCATACGATTTAAGGGGTTATCTTTTGCACAATGATGGCAACAAAGGTTTTGAGTTCAAGTTTTGTCCTTGCAGAAACAAAAACAAAATTCACTGGAATTGTTAACCTGGGAAATCCCAGGCTGCTTTCGTTCATTCCGATCTGAAAGACAGCCTGGCGACTATGGCAAGCGAGCTCTCCTGATTCTGGGAGCCAATCAGAGAGCGGGGAGGGGTAGAAAGACGGTGACGCGTACTACGTGACAAACGGAAACTTGTAGTTTGAACTGACAACTGTCATGATTGGCTATGGGCTACGTATACGCCAAATGAGAGACATTCTTAACGCCCAATAAACGATCGTAAACCACACCTCCACTACGAGATATTCAGTAGGTGCTCCCAGACCATATATCACTGTGATATGGTCTGGTGTAAACCAGGTAATGGCAATCAGCATCATTTTCATCAATATCAATAGGCCTAAATACTTACTCAAAATCTCAAAATCATACTTTTTAAATCCTTTTACTTGTGTAATTCTTCCCTTTTTTTTTGTACTTTTATTAACAAAATTGAGTACTTCCCCCACCACTGATAGTAAGTGGGAACAGCTCGTAAGCAAACATCTCTGCTCATAATAGAATGAAGACCAGCAGTGGGTTTGTGATGATAATTGAGACCATTGTTTCACACAGTCATACCTTACATACTATTACTGCAATGATTTGGAGATCATTGCACTTAAAACCGTTTGACCACAAATCCAACACATACACTGTGAACCCGGGTAGCAGCCCAATTTGTCCCACTCTAGTATTTACATTTGGGAGGAATGTTCTCAGCTGAGGTCTTGCTACAACTTACATAACTTATTTAATCACTCTGGAAGTAAATAGGCCATCCACTGAGAAATGGACAGCTCTTAATGCGGCCAAATGAAACATGAGCGCACATACATTTCACTGTGGAGAACAACAACTTCCTCATTCACGCGCGCTAACACACACAAGCAGAGAGAGAGCGCCCATTAACGGTGGTGGTCCGGCGCTGCACACTGGGATCTGTGTTTAGCCGTGTTTAGACCTCCATTTGGGGCCAGATAAATCAGGTCGCTGTCTCCCAGAAGCCTCCATTAGGGGCCCGGCGCTGCCCCCAAAAGCCCCGTCAGTCACCCCGTCCATCAGCACGCTGCCCTCTTCCAGCGTTTGAACTCATAATTACAGGGAGGGCTTGGCGCAGTCCGGCTCCCGACACCCCCGACCGCGCGGCAGACGTTAGCCCGGCGCTAATGCTAACACTAACAAACGACGGACATTTCACCCCCGGAGGAAACAGTGCCGGGGAAAATATTTATGGAAACTGAAAAGCCTCCTCTGGCCCCTCTCTTCATCCATTCGCACACACTCCTCTAGGGCTTTGAGTTTTTATTTCACTGACTGAGGGATTTCCCCTCAAATTTAGTGGAGAAATGCTAGAAACGCGTTAACTCTTGGCTGCCATGGATTAATCGCAGAGCAGTTACAGGGAAGAGTGTAAAAACAGGGCGCGCAGTGACTGATGGCTTTTTAAGGCGTGAAGAATAACTCACATTTGTTCTGGACTAGACAAAAACAGAGTGGAGCTTAGATCAGCACACTTTCCCACACATGTAATGGGAGGACGGGGAATGCTCCACATAGTCAGGTAAGATTTTTTTATTGGTGATACAGAGGCAAACTGGGCATTGTAAGCTGTTTGCGCTTGGCATGCCGATTAGTCGAATCAGTTTAACGGTCTTTGAGGAATAAGTAAAAATTAATTTGACTGGGCTGTCATCACTTATTATTGTTGAATATCCTTGTAATCCTGCAGGTTAGACCTCTTCAAACAAGTTCTGAAATGCACGGGATTCTTGTATTAGTTTAGCAGATCTTCCTTCTATAAGATATATTAATGCTCCTGGATGAGTTCAAGTCTGCAGTGTAAACTCAAAATTGGTTGTTTCAAAATTGCATACTGAATTCTAATGCTTGTCAGAAAACTATGATTTTTTGGGGGGGGTTTTCTTCATAGTCCAGGCCAAAAAGTAGCACTGTGTTATATTTATTATTAATGCATACATACAGTTAAAACAATCCAATACCTAAAAAATAATAACTAAAAAATAAACTGTGAATAAGAGTATTAAAGGAGACGTATTGTGCTTTTGTCTGCTATAGATTTCTAATCTATGACACCAGTGGATGTTATGTTATTATTTATAGCAAAGTGACTATGCAACACTTCTGAATCCTACGTATATCATCGTGTATTAGAGAACGAAGTCAGTACAGCGCAGTGAGCACACACCGGTGCCAGTGAAAATGGGGTTGATCAGAGTCTTGAATACAAAAAGTATAAAGATTACTCAAACATGCACGAATCACTCCAAATACAACTTTAAGAGGGTAAGTAAGAAAATGAAACAACTCTAAGCTTTAAAATGTCAATTTTTCATTATAAGTGAGCTTTAATGGAAAAAAAACTGATTTAATGCTAAATTGTTATTAAATAGTCAGAATAAATCATTCATACTGACATCATAATACAAATATCTACTTGTTAACTATTTTAGTGTTTATATTACTACCAGTTGTTTTCAAAATCAAATGTTGCCCATTTATCTTCTGCCTAAACAATCAATAGAACTACTGTATTTTAAAGAGGGGGTATTTTAGTTGTATGGGGTATTAACTGCTAACCCATTTAGATCACCATGTTACCTTTAATTGTTTTGAATAATGCTATAATCAAACAATTCATTAACATTTTATAAATTTCACTTGAGTCACTCCCCCTTCAGAGCAATCAGCGTGCATCCCACTAATGAAACTACTTCTACACTGCATCAGGTTTGTCAAGCTGTTATGTACAGTTTTGTATCATGTTTTTGTATATTTATAGAGAATTGTCATGTGGGAGCATGGGTCCCACACACAGAGGACAGAGCGTTGGATCTCAACTCACCAAACAGTATAGGGTTCATATAGGGCCCAGGAGAGATCACTAAACTACTCAAACATGCAGAAGGTCTGGTCTGTCAGATGCTTTTCTCTATAGAGATGTTATTGCTTTGTCTGGAATATTCACAGTATGGTATTCAAATTTTCTATCTTCATGGAGAGTAAACCAGACCAAGTTACAGGTTAGCTCTGTGGAGAGGCAACCCCGCTCAGAATACCTGTTTTTCTAGGCAATTTTGTGCTATAAAACTATCTGTAACTGAATAAATGTAAGATAGAACATTCCAGGCAGAGCAATAACATATCCATAGAAACAACAAAGTGATGGAACCTCAACCAAAAAGTTACACAGTGCACCTTTAAACACAATGACTACTCTTTTGGAAGCTTTATTATAAATATACAACCTAAAACATTTTTTTAATAAATATATGAAAATAATGAATAAATTAATCACTTTTTTTTTACGGTAAATTCAGACTGAGAAAAAATGTGCAGCTTACAGCAAACAAAGACTGATTGTACATTAATGGTCATCAATAACCTGGGACATGGGCCTGGACAGCGCATGCATTTTGGCTCCTGGCCCAGTTGTGGTCTGCAAATGAAAAAGGCTTCTGCACTTCCACATAGGCTCAGGAATTCATGAATAAAATATAGTTTGAACAAAGGAAATATTATCCCACACTGCTTAAATGTACAGTGAACCGCAAAATGCTCTCTATCCACGATGGCCAGCCGCTACATGTGAAGACGCACTAAGCTAAAGAAGGGGAAATCCCACCTGCAGATGTACCTCCAGGACCAATCAAAGAGGCTCTCAGGTATTCCTGAGTGTACATTGCTAAAACAGTTCTTAAAGGTGCAACTTTTCAGGAGCTGAAGATGGTATTACTGTACTCTGTCTGAAATCTTTCCCAGTGTGGCATTAAAGGTCCTATATTACACAAAACTGACTCTTGTGAGCTTGAAAAGTGCATTGTGTAACTTTCTGGTGGAAGGCCCGTCAAATTCTTTTATCCGTGGAGATGTTATTGCTGAAAAGTTTCACAGTGTAATACTATACCTTTCTATCTTAATGGAGACCAATTGATACCAAGTTACAGGTCAGATCTGTAGAGAAGCAACCCCTGCCTGTTTTCTAGGCATTCTGAGCAATAAAATCCCCAGTAACTGAATAAATGTAAGGTAGAGCTGTTTAATGTCATACTGTGGAACATTCCAGGCAGAGCAATGACATCTCCATAGAAAAAAGCAGGTGACAAACCCCCAACCAAAAACATGCAGCTTTAAAGGGATAGTGCGTTTTTAAAAAAAATGTTAATCTGTATGGGTTTCCTTCTAAAAGTTACGTGCGGTAATACTGTCTTACTTAAAGGTGATATATTTGCATCCCAAACAGTTGTCCACAAAAAATCCAGCAGCGTAGTTAGCATTCGCATATCTCGTCTCGATTCGTATCACTATTACTTATTATTAGCCTGTTAACCTTTAGCGGAAGTGTACGGCGGATGCGGTCCGCCGTAAGGGGAAGTTTACGGGTGAACAGGCAACAGGCAGCTAACGTGAGCGCAGTGATACGAATCGAGACGAGATATGCAAATGCTAACTATGCTGCTGGATTTTTCGTTGACAACTGTTTGGGACGCAAATATATCACACAAATGTTTTGTTTTGTGAAGAAAAACAAGCTTTATTACGAGTCCCCGTGGACCTAATGACCTGAGCTCCAGAACACGAGCAGAACCGGGCTGAGCGGAGACTGTCAGAGGTAAGCCGGTGTTACCGCACTAAACTTTTAGAAGGAAACCCATACAGATTAACATAAAAAACGCACTATCCCTTTAGGCCAGGTTATACTGTTGTTACATTCACACGTTTGAGTAACCCTTTAGTATTATTGGTACTCTGTCTACATCTCCAAAGCTCAAAATGCTCTGTTCCACCTTGTGATGTCATGAAGTAATAGTTTTTAAGTTAACAGCTACCTTTTAACTTTAGTTCAAAGTTCAAAGTGTACTTTATTGTCAATTCACTACGTAACAGGCATTACACAAAGGACTGAAACTGCGTTTCACCAGACTCCAAATGTGCAATTTAACTAAAACACACACACACACACTCACACACACAGCTATACTCAGGACATAGAGTGTACACAGGCATCAACAATAAATAAACATAACACATACAGGTAAGCATACACTCTTCCAACAATAAGGAACATTTGAGATAGAATGAAATGTGCAATATATGAGGTGCAAAAGTGGTAGAGGTAAAAAAGTTCAGTAGTTCAGTAGAGATTGGAAACTCCGTGACTGAAATTATCCATATGATACTAGTGAAGGTGTATGGAGTTTTAAAACACCAGTGGAGCACTTCTTGTATTACCACATGACATCACAAGGTGAAACAATGTTTTCAATTTGAGAAAAGAACTCAGCCTAAATATGCAGGTACATATGCTTTTGATGAGGAAACAACATTATAACATAGATCAGAAAACGGGGTAATATGGGACCTTATTCCTCTTCTATTCATTCAGCTCGGGGTGTTTTTATTGCTCAAAGAACATGCACACCTACAGTCAGCAGGCCAGCCTCTGCACAGATCTGACTGGTATCTTGGTCTGGTGGCATCTCCTGCTTGCTTCCATGGAGATAGTTAAGTTTAATACCATAAACAGATTTCTGCATGGGGGGGCCTTAATTTGTGAGGTAAATGCAAAAACACAAGGCTCACCTGGAGAAGTGATTTTGCGGATATGAGAGAGCAGCTTTTGAGACTACAGATGTAAAAGCTATCCTCGCATGTACAAAGGTGGTTATCTAATTTAGTAGTGTTGTCATGATACTGAAATGTCAAACTTGATTTCAATACTGAGGAACCAACTCAATACTCAGTACCAATTCCAAAAAACTTAATAGGCAACAAGAACAGACAAATAGAAAATGACTTTCTTATATACAGTATATTACAGCTGTCCAGGTAGGTTCCATAGTGGTCCATAGTGGTACTAGTATACGCACATGGACCACTAATACAGCTCAACATCATTCTAAAGCTATTCAGGAAGTTCATTTCTGTCCTGTGAATGTGACTTTTTCAGTATTGATGCTTGCTCAAATGTTTTCAATACTAGTTTTAGTATTGATTAGTATTTGATTTTGATATGCAGATTCCACACATCTAATTTGAGATGGAATTGGCGCATTGGTCTCATTTTCAATCCAGAAAAACATGTGCAACTTCAAATCTGATGTAAATGAAAGAAGGGATGCCAAAGTGTGCGTGCATCTGCTTGCAGTTTGCACCGATCTCTACACTGTTCATTTACATTCCCTCCACCTAAAATTTGGCCCATGATGGTGAAAACAGTATTTGCATATAGAAAAAAACAGCTTTTAGCGTTTATGTGATGATGCAAATGTGAACTGTGGCTTTGCTTCACTTTTAGTGTGGTTATCTTTTCAGCACATGAGCGAATGCTGAAAAATTGAAATTCTGGAAGCTGCGCTGATGATTCAAGTAGTGACGTCAGGGGCGTTGGACAAATAAGATAGATTGCAAGATATTTTCTATCCAGTGAACATTCAACTTGGGAGAACTACTGTCAGCAACTTCTGAAATAGCTTCTGCTCCATATTGAGTCACAGACAGAAATCAGTGAGTTCTCAGAATCCAGCCAAAAGCAGATGAAGGCAAAACGAGTCGGGCAAACAGCCTCAACGGGTTATAATCCTCCAGCTAGGCACTGGATCAAGATGAAGTATTAAGATGTGGGGAAAAAACTCTGAGGGTGATGCATATGTGGCGTTAGTCTTTTTTTAAATCTTGAAACTGATTTTGTTGTAGTAGCTTAAAGGGCCCATATTACACTATTTTCTGATATAATCATCATCAAAAACATGTAGTTTTTTAATACACAACTCCTGCATATTTAGTTTTTCTCTCAAACAGAAAACAAAGTTCCACCTTGTGATGTCATGTGGTAATACAGGAAGTGCTCCGCTGTGCTTTTAAACTCCATACACCTTCACTAAAATCAGTGGAATGATTTCAGTCCTTGAATTGCCCGTTTCTGCTGAACAAAAGGTTAAAAGTAGCTGTTAACTTGAAAAGTACCGCTTCATGACATCACAAGGTGGAACAGAGCATTTTGATCATTTTTTTAATAAATCAGGATTACTCAAACGTGCGAATAAAACAAAATACAACTGAGAGTATGTTTTTGATGAGGTAACATGACAAGAGTTAATTTTGAGGAATACAGGACCTTTAACAGCTCAGTGCTAATCAGAACAAATTTAACTTCACTTGTTTTGGTTGGACATATATTATTTCATGATCATTCAAAAAACGATTCAAACTCAAAAGTGCTCTATGAGTACTTACAGCCCTATAGTATTACATCTTTTCTCCATTTTTGAATCATCTACAACAAAACCATGCCTACATCGATCAAGTTCCCAATAAATCTAAATAAGTTACTTCCAAATGTAGTACAACAAAGAAAACACACTGCCCCACTGAAACTCTGAAGACCACATAGAAGAAGCAGCTGTCTTTCCGAAGAGTCTACAGAAGTGCTTAGCTGGTCCTGCTTCTCTGCATCATCGTCTCTAATACTCAGATGAATTATTAATATGACGCATTCATCACTCTTCTGACCAGCTGTCGATAGGATCCATTATGGCGGTTGTGTATACATTACACTGTGTATAGAGTGTCAGAAACTTCCCGCTTGTGAGGAGGAGGATGGCGGGAATAGCTGCGTGCGGAGAAAGATAGGAAGATGGAGGAAGACAAGTGATGGACCAGTGACAGCACACAATATCAGGCTGTATGGAGATGGTTTATGGAGATATGGTCATGACTCAAGAGGTTTTCAGTATTAAATTGTAGTACTTTCTTTTGTATTACCATGTGGGCTTTAATCTGTGTAGTCCCTCAGTGATCCAGGTAGGTTCCATAGTGGTCCATGGGCGTATACTACAGTAGTCTATGTGCTCATGTAGTTGTTCTGATACAGCTCAAGATCATTCTAAAGCGATTCAGGAAGGATTCATTTCTGTCCTGTAAATGTGACTTTTTTTTAGTTTTAGTATCGATTACTGTCTGATTTTCGATACTTTTGGCAACCCTTGTACTTCCTAAATACTTTTTTACACTTTATTGTGTAATTTCTTAAAGCACTACATTGTCCTTCTATTTGAGTTACATTATAACATCAACAGTAGTTTTAGTATCCATTAGTATCTGATTTTCAGTACCTTTGATAAATCTAATGTAGAAAAAATTGTGAAAATGTTAATGAGTCAAATTGGTGATTGGATTTAAGTGAAACTAAACATTAAATCAACTTTGCTGTGTATACGGTGTTTTACTGTAATAGCATTGTCCCAGTCCTTTTTGGAACTTTTATTGTAAACCAGGTAAATGTGCAGCTTTCTGGTCAAAAACAGTCAAAATCTAAGTTTGTGCTGCCTCCATTGTCCACTGTGATTTCAAATACTATGTGACATCACACAGGACTGCCCTGATTACAGCCACTGTGCCGGGGTGGATACCTGTGTGACCAGTCACACTCATACGGCCAAACCCCGCCCTCCCTCACACGCCTTAGTCCTCCAGGTACTGCCCAGTTTAGCAGCTCTATTTGAATTGTGCTTGTGGGTGGAGTTTAGGTGCTTAGCCACACTATAAGATTAAAACTGACATGTGGAAAGTATACATGTATGTACCTAGTGTATGGGGCTGACTGAATGACATAACAGTAATCAATCAATAAAGAGGGATGTCAATGGCTGTCATGTGATCTACTGTTCAAGTGACTGCTGATTGTCAATAAAGAGCAAGACGACTGAGGTCTGTTACAAGCTTTCAAGAGGCCCTATAAAAGATGCTCTGAAGGGCCCAAGTTAACATTTACAGAAGAGTTCAAACTAAATGTCAGATAAACTGAGTTGCTTGAGGCAGACTGAACAAGGACAAAGGAGAAGGGAGCTTCTACAATGTATGTAAAATAAACATAAGAACACTTTAGATTAGACTGTGCACACATGAGAAAATAATGAGATCTTTCTGTTTATATTTGGATTGGACAAAAAAGGGTCACTTTAAGAGCTGATTAGTTACAGATTTCCAGAGAAGCTAATTCCAAAAAGCAATGCCGCAATGAAAGCACAAATATTCCATAAAGTAAATCAACAAAAGTGAGACCAAAATTGTCAACTGAAATTTATTATAAATCAAAATTGAATCAAACTCTCATCTTGTCTTGCTGTATTGTTTTGTGGAAATTGTATCTTGATGCCCCACCCCGACTGTAGATACAAACAGAACATCAAAGTAAAGTGTAAGTCTATCAAAGTGAAATGCCAGAAATGTCATCAACGACCGTTCATGTTCACTCAGGGTAAAGACTGACAAACGTTGTATATAGTATGCACAAAACACTTTTTACATGTACAAATTCTCAAGGAAAACTGAACAAAAGGGTATAATTTAGAACACAGTATCAGCCACATTAAGCCCATGTAAACATACGCATACGTGTCTAATGTGTTTGGTTCTTACATATTTCTGCTAGAAGAATAGAGAGCCTCCATGCTCAGAGCTACATTAAAGGCTGCCTTGTGTGGAAGCAGCTGCTGATAGCTCGGACTGATGACAATGATGTGTAATTACAGCAGATTAGTTTATTTGAATAAGAACTGCATTAAGGACTTCATCACACTCATTTATTCCATTTCATTAGGCCCTTACAAAGTCTCTTGAAAGAGTGTGGATGAGATGATGACTCCACCAAAGCACTGTTCTGGCTCAGGAGCAGAGCATGTGTCTGATCAGAGGGGCTCCAGCATTGACGCACTGACAGACCCAAGAGGAGCATGAAGTCAGCTCCGTGGCTATGCTAATGGTAAGCTAATTGTGGGGATGAGGTCAGCCTCGTCAGTAAACAGCAGGGGCAGGGGACCATCACTTTGTCTCCCATACACAAACTGTGGGACAGGCTCACACATGCGTCACTCTCATAGGGTCACACAGGGACTAATGGCTACTTTAAAACACATCAGGATTAATCATCACAGCACCAGTCCACTATAGAGGAGTCATTTGCTTGTATTAATACTTGATACTTCTGCATGTATTTGTAGGGGGAATGTTCAGAAGTTACAATGGTGACACAGTGCACACATTAGCAAACACTGTCAAAAAAGTTAAGAGCCTGTGATTAAAGTCCAGTTGGATGTTTCATTTTGAACAAAAAGGCACAAACGACAAATAGAAAAACTGTTGACTAAAGCTAGCTAGCTTGTGACTGTAATGACCAGCTAAGGCACTTCTTTATGGTCAGATTGTGTTCAAATAAAAAAAAGTATTTACTGTATTGCATTCGTGCATGCTTGAGCAATCTTTATTCTCTTGCATTCAAGTCATTGCCCATCGCTGCCACTATTTATGTTGACGTTGACTCCCATTGGGAGCATTAAGTCATTCTTGATCAATATCGGTAAAAAAAAGTATGTCAAGTGTTGAATTATGACCTTCTATGGCTCATTATAGACACAAACCCCTACTTAAAGGTGCATTGCGTAACTTTTCTAGTAGAGGGTGCCATCTGCTTGTCTCCATGGTGAAGTTGTTACTTTGCCTGGGACACTCCACAGTATGTGGGTAAACAAATATTACAAATGCCTGATATATCGGCATTAACATCGGTATCGGCCCGATGTGTAAAAGTGGGCCGATATTAACGAGCGATATTTGTCAGTACAGTAATCCCTCCAATTAACGTTTTCTCACATTTCTCTCTCGTTTAAACACTCAAACTTTAATATCGGTATCGGCCAATACCAGCAACATCAATACAGGATATCGGTATCGGCTAAAATTTTCACATCGGTGCATCCCTAAAATATATCTTGCATTTATTAAATTACCAGTGTTTTTGTTCTCAAACCTATAAAAGCATGCATTCTTACTGTGAGAGGGCCCACTTCTCCACAGATCTGACCTGTACCTTTGCCTGGTGATGTAGCATGCTTGTCTGCATGGAGAATTAAATTAAATGCCATACTGTAGATAATTTCAAAGTGGTGGACCCTCTACCAGAAAAGTTACACAGTGCACCTTTAAGAGTTATAATCTGGTATTTATTTATTGCAGTTCGTATTTTGCATAATATTGTAGATTAAGAACTGTTTTTTGGGGATACTTCTGATTTAGGGTTTGGTTTTAATATTATCATTAGGGGTGGCACGGTTCATGAAAAACCGACGAACCGTTCGGTTCGCTTGTCACAACGAACCGTTTGGTGCACACCTGACGGTTCCAGGCATGCGCAATGTATACTTGCCTCTGGCATGCCCGTACGTAACCTCGAAAGATGAATGAGTGCGGTAAATAAAGTTAAATAGAAATGGCAAGTGAGAGTGGAGATAGCGGCAAGGACATAGAGGATGCACCAGTGTCATTTAAGTCTGGTGTCTGGGGAAAAGCCCCTCTCCCGCCGCCGCCAAAATGCGCTCTAATCAGAGGCATTGAGGAGGAGCTTATGCGCTATCAGGAAAGCTAACAGGAGGAGAGAGAGCGTTGAAAAGGCGGTAAGTGAGGCACGGACAGATGTTTTATAAAGTTTAACCTGCCCTGTGATAAATGTTACACGTTACACGTGCGAAAGAGCTGCGCTCGCTCGCTGACGTGCGGTATCCACAGCTCCAGACGGAGCGCGGCCCACACACCGGTAGAAGTTTAATAAGAGACACGTACTTTTGTTTCTGTTTCTTCAGTATCTAGTGGTTGTTTTTTTTCAACAGCAGGTGACATAGTTACTGCCACCAGATCGGAGAGATGGTTCCAATAATGGGCTTAAAGTCATGTCAGATTCAGATTGTGTGATTATTACATTGTATTAAGATTTTATATTACATTAGATTATTATATAATCTTATAACCTTTTAAATGTTATATCCTGTTATTGTGGATTATTAAGATAAATGGATATAAGGTGTATTTTGAATTAAGAAACCAATAAGAACCGTACAGAACCGAAAACAGTGACCCTTAAACTGTGATACGAACCGAACCGTGAATTTTGTGAACCGTGCCACCCCTAATTATCATGTATCATCTATTATGTACAGACAATACTGCAGGTTACAAAAGTGAGATCCTTTTACCTGTAACATAGCATAAGAGTATAGAAGTATAGATGAGGAAGTGGGCGTGCAGGTACATGTGCTCTCTCAGTTCAGTTTGGGTGTGTGCTCCCAGATACCTCCACACAGGAAGTCCATAAATCAGCTCAACACTGGTCTCACTGTAAATGTGTATGGACATGTCAGGAAGAAGAGAGAGATGGGAAGAAGGGGAAGAGAGAGGGACAGACAGGAGAGAATAAAGAGAGGCGGAGGTAGAGAAGAAGAAAGAGAGATAAGAGAGGAGAAAGGTCAACAGGAGAGAGACAGAAGGAAAAAGGGAGAGAAGAGAGACAATAACAGTAGAGATACAGAGAAGGAAGAAAGACAGAGTGAGAAAGAGAGGGAGGTCAGAGGGGAAAAAGAAAGAGTGACAGAAAGGGATACAGAGAGTGAGAGAGTGAGAGAGAGAGAGAGAGAGAGAGAGAAGGGGATAGGGAGACAGGAGAGAGAAGAAAAAAGTACGTGCGTGTGTGTGTGTGTGTGTGTGAGAGAAAGAAAGAGGGAGGGAGAGGGAGAGAGAGAGAGAGAGAGAGAGAGAGAGAGAGAGAGAGAGAGACAGTGATGTGGTTGTAACTTTGTATTTGACCCATGTTCCCAAAACAAATAGAGCCATGTGCGTTCCATCGTGTGCGTTCCATCGTGTGCGTTCCATCGTGTGCGTTCCATCATCGTGTGCGTTCCATCGTGTGCGTTCCATCGTGTGCATTCCATCGTGTGCGTTCCATCATCGTGTGCGTTCCATCGTGTGCGTTCCATCATTGTGTGCGTTCCATCATCGTGTGCGTTCCATCATTGTGTGCGTTCCATCGTGTGCGTTCCATCGTGTGCGTTCCATCGTGTGCGTTCCATCGTGTGCGTTCCATCCATCGTGTGCGTTCCATCGTGTGCGTTCCATCGTGTGCGTTCCATCGTGTGCGTTCCATCATCGTGTGCGTTCCATCATCGTGTGCGTTCCATCGTGTGCGTTCCATCGTGTGCGTTCCATCGTGTGCATTCCATCGTGTGCGTTCCATCCATCGTGTGCGTTCCATCGTGTGCGTTCCATCGTGTGCGTTCCATCCATCGTGTGCGTTCCATCGTGTGCGTTCCATCGTGTGCGTTCCATCCATCGTGTGCGTTCCATCGTGTGTGTTCCATCGTGTGCGTTCCATCGTGTGCGTTCCATCATCGTGTGCGTTCCATCGTGTGCGTTCCATCAGCTGGCACTGAGTTCAAAGCTCTGAGTCTGTACTAGATTCGTATCGATGCATCGATCCTACAGCCGACGATCCAAATGCATCGATCAAATCGAATTGAATTTTTCTGTAATAAAATGTATTCAAAACATCATTAATACATAAAGTGAAAACTATGCACCATTGAATCGAATCGTATCGAATCGAATCGTGGGGAATTCTCAAGTATCGAAAATAATCGAATAGTTGGCTTAAGAAATGGTATCGTATCGAATGGGCATGAAGTGTCTGATTTACACCCCTACTCTGTACTGAAGCTAAAGACACAGCAGAAACTAGACGACCTGTCAGCAAGAGAGCAGGGCACAAATAATCCAAACAAAATATGTTAAATGTCAGTGTCACAGTAGAGAAAAGGGATTCACCACTTTTTAACAAATCTGAATCAGAAATACTTCATTCTGAGTACACGCCAGTGCCAAGTACTGATATGAATAGATTATATACTTTCTTTTCTTTACAAATTATTATGCAATCTCTGTTGCTAGAGACACTTTTTAGCATAACAGTGTTTTTAGTCTAACCATGACACACTCCATCCACCAAGGACATTCAATCACAATAAGTCAAGACAAGTAAAAAACTGCCAGCACCTCTTCGCAGTGTTAGTCTGTTACTACGGTAACACAAGCACTGCCCTGATGAAAACATGTAGGACTGTCACAGAGCTCACTGCCGTGACTGTCACGTGAAGTCAAGTGAAGTATCAGCTATATACTGGTGTCAGTCTCACAAAGTGTCATCAATATCATTATTAATATTTATTGAACTACGTAATCAGTTACATACCCATTTTCTTTTGAAAGTTATGGTAACTGTTACTGGCAGTGGTGATAACTGTGGAAACGCTCTGAATTCTTCACATTCATAACTGGGCAGAGGCTCATCACCACCTCTTACCATTATCTGCTTATCATTTTCTAACAAGTTGTTTATTTTTCTGTTTGTTACAGTTCTATATGTTTGTAATTATATTATACTATACTAGTATACAATCAAGCCTGTTTGTAATTATATTATGTTGTACTACTATATGCTCGTGCCCCTTCTGCTGTTGAGAGAGTTCATAACTTATATCAAACCTGTACACTATGTGATTTTCACACTTCTACGTAAAACCCACAAAAACCATCAAAAGTGCTCCATGCAGTCCAGGCCAAAGTTCAGGGGTTACACCAGTATCTTTTGTAAAGAATAAGAAGCTACAGAATCTAGAAATGTGTTTATTGTAGTAATATGTAAAGGTTGATTGGAACAACTAACTTCTATAGACAAAAAATAAATAAATAAAATAAAGCTGTTCATGCTGTTTTATCACACTAGCAAGACTCTGTTATGGACTTTTATAATGACTTTTGTGTACTGTCTAAATGCTATAACGGACCATCTTATGTTACATTGGAGAGCCTCATTTATTACTAGCATAAATTGTATGTACTTAGTCATATACAGCCTTAGACAGAGGGAGATTAGATGACTTTCAGCACCTGGTCCAGCTCCATCTTTACAACTACAGTTTGAGTCAAGGGTGCAATAAAAAGCATACATTCCCATAGTTGGATAGGAAACCATAAAAATGATTTTGTATTTGTTATTTTAAGGAAAAAAATGTGGTTGGGTGTTTTCTGACCTGATTATAGGTTGCATCGAGAAGCATGTCCAAATTCTGCAGAGGCGCTGGGGTCTTGTCCTTGAAGCGTGTTAGAAGGCGTCTCTGGATGGCTCTGAACTGGACTGCCCTTTCAGATAGCAGGTCCTGGTACTGTTTAGCACTGACACGTAACTAAAGAATACAAAATAATACATACACAAGAGGTCAGACAAAAGGTTGCATTCATTCATATTACTCTAACATTAACTGTCTATGTTAAAATAGGGCTGGAGAACTGGTCAGAACTGGTCGTTTTCAGATTCTCAAATGAAATGGTCAAACTCCCAGATGAATATTACACTGTACTTTGCCATGAAATATCCAAAAGTTGAATTCACAAATGTTGCTGATCATTTCTGTTAGTGACTAGACCCAAGAAGTGCATATGGTTTTTGTAAATATAAATTTGTTTGTTTGGTGTGGTTGTATTTGTGATCATTTAATTGGCAATTTGTATGAAAAAAGTCAGGATATAGTGGTGAGTTCTAAAACGTAATACCTCTCCTATCCAAAATGTAGGGACAACTTACGTTAGTTTAAACCAGAGGTGTTGTGACGATCGAGGGCCATAGACTGGTGGTCAATGCAGTGAATAATTTTAAAATGTGCCTTTAAAATAGATTAGAATGAGCCACCACCACCAGACATTTATTCATGTCTAGATCCTCAAGGACACACTAAATATTTGATATTAAATATTTAATATCAGTTTTATCAAAGCAGATTTCAAAAACTTGCAGTAAATGTTAATAATATGAGCCAATTCACCCGAGGGCCCAAAAAAATTGGTCTGGGGGCCACATTTGTCCCCCGGGCCTTAGTTTGGACTTGTCTGTTTTAAACTTTCATTTAATAAAATAAAGGTATATTTTTATTATCATGGCATGTCCCAGCCGTCCATCTGAAAATATGACATCAAAGTTTTTGGCTTCCTGGTATACGCATTTTGAGACCTTTTGACCATTTGAAACAATAATCAGTTGCTATGGCGACGGTCCTAATTTTCATCATTCTGAAACCCATGGATAAGGACACTGAATCTGAAATCTTGAAAGTGAAGAATATACCTGGAAGTGGTGATCAATCGCCAAGAAATAGTCCTGGAGGGGGATTGGTCCACTGAAACTATTCCGGAAATCTTTGACACCGAGTTTGGAGAAATGCTGATCGCACCTTTGGACCAGCTCCTTCACAATCAGCCACATGTCCTCAAAACTGTCACTCTGAACGCGGTAACGCTCTGTACAAACAATATTTTCATTATTATTTTGAGTTTTGGAAAATATGTAATTGTATTTGTAAAAAAAAGTTGTGCTCACGTGAAGATTTGGAGGCGACCAGGCTAACTTTTGGTCCCGACAAGAACTGGAAAGCTACACTGTTTCCTTCGTTTTCTTCGGACTTTGCAGAAAACTCTATCAAAATAAATGAAACTGTCATCGTAACAAACCCAGGACAGAAATATAAAACACATTTACTATGGCTTTGCATCAACCTGCCGCATTCATAAATCAGGATACAGTTGTGATATTGAAACGCAGGGATGATGCATTGTTCTCCAGATAAAGTATTTGGCTATGGGAGCTTGGCTATTAGGCACAATGCTCTTCTATTTCAGCTCTGTCAGATCATGCTTGAAGTTTGCCTTGAGAATGTTCTGATTTTCATTGATTTCACTGAACTACCTCATACATAAAATACATGAAATGGCTGACTGATTTGTGGTGACAGTATATGTTTTCAAAATTTTATGTGAGATTGTGTATTTTCTGCTATCGAGAAGGACAGCGCCTCATCATACTCCCACATGCAATATTTAGTCAAAGTTTTGCTTGTCCCCATGCCTAGAATGTTCAATGTTCATGGCATTAAATTAAGTTTTTATGGCTCAAAAGTAACACATGAAAAACATGATTTTAGTTTTATTGTCTCATGTGCAGGAAATGATCCAGTGTTTTCAGTAGCACCCTCTGGCACTCAGTAAGGATTCCTAATTACATTTATTACTTTAATTTCATGCGACACTGTGTAACCTACCAGGCAAAGCGATAACATGGAAACATGTTTTTTCTTTTTTCAAGGATTAATCCATTTCCATTTTTATATACATTTTAAATATTCTTATGGTTTTCCTGTTCCAACCTTTGCTGTGATATAATATCGTTCTGTATTTCAATATGAAGTCATTTGAAAAATGTTCAGCTGTTTTCAGTATATTTTATTTTATGAATACAGTATTTACCAATAAAACATGAATAGATTGAATCAATAACATGGAAGCAAGCAGGCGGCAGACCTTCCCCAGTGACATAGTGCGCCTTAAAAGTGTTCAAATATATATATTTTTTTACCTGGGAACATGGTGTGGAGGTCAACAGGGGGCTGGCTGGTGTCCACAGTGACCTTAAACTTGGTGCTTTTGGCGGGTGTCGAGGAAACACACACCAGGGCCAGTGGAAGACTAAACCTGCTTTGGAGAACTCTGGGAACTCCTGGAAGAAAGAAGCATTCAACAGAATTATTTTACAACCAAAAATTACAATCACACATATATTTTAGCCAAAACTATCACTTTGGTGGCGTTTTCCATTCGCGCCAGTGTCCCCTGCAGCAAATCAAAGCAAGTTAGCCCGCCGTCTTTTGGGCTTTCTCTCCAAACAAGACCCAAGTCCACATTTGTTAGCATAGTCAACAGTGCAGATAGTCAGATTACAGCAGGATCACACAAAACGGAGAATTCATAGGCGTGTTTGTTATAGATCTGAAAGGGAAGCTGCGCAAGGAAGAGAGAACAGAGGAGGGAGGCCAAGTATAACTCTGTCCTGAGCTTAAGCAGTGCTGAGCTTGGCAGAAACCTACACTTAGCTAGAATAACAGTGAAAGGAAGGAGCGATGGAAGAAAACAGTTGTTTAAAAAAGGAGATGGAGGAGAGGGAGTGGAAATAGCCCAGCGTGAGACACAGACCAAAGAGTGACAAATGTACAGCCAGGACTGAGCAGAGGAGGAGAGCTGAAATGACCCAATGTTATGGGTTATTATCATCAGAGGGGAGAGTCACCAAAAACTGTAGAGCAATTTTACTTCAAAATAATATTACTTGAGTTGTACAATGGACCTTTCGTGAAGAGCTCTGGAAAGATCTTGAGCTGTGTAAGAACAGGTATAAGACCATTATGGAACCTATAACTGAGGGATTACACAGATATAAGACCATATAAAAGAAAGTACTATGATTGAGTGTTTTTTTATCATCATCATCATCATCATCATCATCAGTATTGAGTCTATTCCTTAGTACCGGAAATTGAATGTTTTCTTTCGATACATACAATTATGAAGTGATTAAGTGAATAATTCAATTTGCAGAGAGCACCTGAACAAAAGCAGGAGAAGAGTGAGGAGCCAAAGGAAACAGGGTGGAGGAGAGGAGAGGTGGTGATGGGCTTCCCAGACAGACCATGGACTTATGTAATATACAGCCAAGTGAAGAATGAGCAAAGCACCATGGGAAAAGACAAAGTGCTTCCATTAGCTACGAATTGTGTTTGTAATATCACATGTACTTCAATTTAAAAAATGGTGGGGTGTCTAAAAATCACAGTTATTAAAACATAATTTTATACAGGATATGTGTAAGTATCATGTGTGATGATGTCATACTCGCTTTTAGTTAGATCAGAGATCTACGGCTCAGACAAATTCTATTTTCATTTGGTTCCAGTGTGAACCATCTACTTTAGGGATGGGTTATCAGTTATCAGTGATATCAGCAGGTATCGGTCCAGTGTAACTTTTGTGGTGGAGGGTCCGTCAAATGCTTTTCTCCATAGAGACATTATTGCTTTGTCTGGAATGTTTCACAGTATGGTATATCTTCATGGAGACCAAACCAGACCAAGTTACAGGTCAGAACTGTGGAAGTGTAAATCCCGCTCACAGTCAGAATGCCTGTTTTCTAGGTTTTTTTGAGCTATAAAACCACTTGTCATTGAATAAATGTAAGGTAAAGCTATTTAATGTCATATTATGGAACAATCCAGGCAGAGCAATGACATATAAAAACAAGCAGGTGAAGGACCCCCAACCAAAAACGTACATAGTGCACATTTAATTTAACTGTAATTTAACTTGTTTATGTTATAATTTGGTGTTTTGGTTCTCAAGACATTTATCCAATGTTAAAAGCAGAACAAGCCTCAGATGTGTCTCTCATTGGGATGCCAGTTTCAATGCTGAAATCCAGTTGGTTTAAGCCCAAAATTCCTCTCTCTGATCCGAATAGTCCCTACCTAAACCCCAGCATCTGCAGCCAGTCATGAATCAGAGCTAGTGCAGCCTCTGCAGCTCTGTGAGGATATTCTGGAGGTTCTGAGCTTTCCCATGAGACATGAACTGTCCGTATACTGGACTGACAATGAAAAAACATTCAAACATTCTTCAAAGATGGTTTATAGTTCATTTCATAGCTTATTTTGACAACCCAGGTTTATTTTTACAGGTTTGAGAAATCTGATTCTGAGATTTTTGTGAGAGAGCGAGATGATGGCATGTGTATTTAAACCTGACCAAAGAAATCATGTCTGTATTCCCACACTAGGCGGCCCATTCACAAGCTCAGATGATAACACAGCGCACTGTATTTGACTGTTTGCCTTAACGTTTCACTGCCCTAAGTCTGCCCGTGTGCACCATTTACTACATTTCACATAAACTAACTTACAGCGAAGCACTTTCCAAAGCTCATGGAAATGTTTTTGATTTATTTTAAATATGTTTTGCCTTCCTCCCAGACAGCCTGCAGTTTCATTCAGTTCTGTACATTATGAAAATGCACTTGGAGAGAGTTAAAACCTGCTGGCCTGGGGTAATCCATCACTGGAGCACATCACGTCAGTTTCAATTAATGTCAGCGGGGCTCTCAAACACTGTGGCCGTGTCATCGGTGAAAAAAGGTCGATATGATTTATGGGAAAAGGACTCAAATGTGCATCAATCAGATAAGTGTGAGCCAGCTCCTTGGTCTGTCCACTGTAAAGCTGGCTATGTATAATCACGGGAGGTGTTTTATCTTCCAGCCTATTGACCCATGTTGTGTTAGCAACAAGAGACACTTTTTGATCATTATCTATTACTATGCTTTTACAGCATATGATTGGTACTATTGTATTAAAGGAACTGTATGTAGCCTGTGTTCTTAATGTTTTAACAAAGGTAGTGCAATCCCAACTGAACCTGGGTTGCCAGTGCTTTAACCTGCAGATAGAGGACACATACAAGTTTTTTTCATTCTCAATATATAGAAAGACCATGTGAAAGCTCAGAACCTCCAGAACTCACTTCCTGAATTCTCCCCAAACACTGATTCAGGATTGGCTACAGGGGCTGAGCTTTAGGAAGTGACCATGAGATCAGAGAGAGGCATGTTAGCTTTAAACCAGTGGATTTTAGCATTGAAACTAGCAAACCAGTTAAGATACTGTGTCCAAATAATTCCCCTTGTGGATCAATAATAAGTCTTGAATCCACCTTACTTTCTGATTGGACAATTGTCTTGAGAACCAAAATGAACTAAAATCATGCTCAGTACTTTGGCTATTAGGAATAAATCAGCATTACAGTTGTTCAGTAAGAGCTATATTTAATTTGGACATGTCTACCCCATAACTCACTTTAAAGTCATTTAAAGAATATATTTGTAAAATGAAAGCCACTCATACTGTATTACAAATCTTACTTAGAAACATACCCAAAAATTATTGTGAATATTGTTGTAACATTTTGGCTCCTCATAAGGTTTCATTTGACAGACTGTAGACAGTATAAGGCAATGGTCATAAATCATAAACGATATATCTGAAATGTATTGAAAACATGCATTGAGTAACAGACAAGAAAGAGTGCATGCCAGCGTGATTCTCTGGATCCACTTCTCAGCATTAAAAACCACTGAGATCTGTGATAGAAATGTCTCATGTTTCTATTATATGTTTCAGATTTATGAGGATTTACACCTTTTCCTCAGAAATCTAGTCATTGGTGAGTATGAGAGAGGGAAAGGGGAAGGTTTGTCCCCAAAAAAACATTGTTAATTTGTAAAGGATACAAAATCAAATGTGCAAAAAAAAAACACACACACTTTTAATATTTGAGTTAAAACCACTGTACATACTCAAAAATGCTACTTGTAAATTTTGTAACTTGATTTTGCTGAGTTTGCAGTTTGTCAGTTTGTCTACGATGACATCGAACATGCACCTTTGGTTAGGGTCCATCACCTGCTTGTTTTATGGATATGTCATTGCTCTGCCTGGAATGTCCCACAGTATGACATTAAACAGCTCTGCCTTACACTTATTCAGTTACAGGTGGTTTTATTGCTCAAAAATACCAAGAAAAACAGGTACTCTGACTGTGAGTGGGTCGCCTCTCCACAGATCTGACCTGTAACTTGGGCTGGTTTGGTCTCCATGAAGATAGAAAGCTTTAATACCATACAGTGAAACATTCCAGACAAAGCAATAACATCTCAACGGAGAAAAGCATTTGACGGACCTTAGACCAGCAAAGTTACACAATGCACCTTTAAGATCAAAATTTATTTCATTGTGACGGTGCAGTTTGTTTCAAAGAACCTTCTGGACTAACAATATCGATTTAAGTTATTATATATTCCAATGAAATAACACAATTAACTGCCAAATACCAGTTAAATGCATAATAAGAACATACACTCATTACATCAACATCACACATTACATGAGTTCCTATTGGGGATCACTGCACACACACTTACTAAAACAAACACACGCTAACAACTACTACAACCACTGCTGCTGGTGTGTGTGTGTGTGTGTGTGTGTGTGTGAGTAGGATTGGGTTTCTGTGCAACCACTTTGAGACCAGTCGGATAAATACATATAAAGGATATTTACTTATGTTATACAGCCGTGAGGAAATATGCAGTGGTATACAAGTCTCATGCCAAATCTCCAGTTACAGGAGGATAAACAACAGAGCGAGACCTCTTCCTGAATGTACAGTAGAAGGGTGTATGTTGGAATGCGTTTGGGGAGTTTTGACAGAGGTGGTTAGAGTAGCCAAAAAAGTTACTTCAAAATTATATTATTGAAAGGTCGTATCTTACATGAAATTGACTCTTTTGAGCTTTAAGCCATTTTAGAATGTTGTTACCTCATCACAGACATACCCGGAGCTGTGTTTTGTTGCATTCACACATGTTTGAGTAATCCTGCATTATTAGTCTGATTACATCTCCAAAGCTCTAAAATTTTCTGTTCCTGCTTGTGATGTCATGTAGTGGTAGTTTTCAAGTTAGCAGCTTCCCTTTACATTTTGTTCAGCAGAGATGGGCAATTCCAGATCTGAAATAATCCACATGATTCCAGTGAAGGTGTATGGAGTTTAAAAACACAGTGGAGGACTTCCTGTATGACATCACAAGGTGGAGTGTGGAGTAGAGTGTTTTCTGTTTGGGAGAAGAGCTCTTATATATGCAGGGTTTGTGTCTTAAACATGTGTCACTGAAACAAAACAACTTTTGATGAGGAAACATTATTACACAGATCAGAAAATAGTGTAATATGAGTCCTTTGAAGTAAAAATACAAAGTAGTCATCTAAGACTTTTAGTAAGTTAAAAGTCAAAAAGTACTTGGGGAAACTTAAGTAAGAGTAGATGTAAATGTCTGGATATAACATCTGATTTATGAATTTGAAGTAAATGTAATTGGAATTAGGAAACAATATAAAATGCTCAAAATATGGTGCTTTGAAAGGATAGACCACAAGAAGCACAAACATTACAATTATTTCATATTGTCGACTGTAGGAACTGTAACCAAAACCTTTCCTCAAGTAAGAGTATGGTTAGACTGCCAAATATTACTCAAGTAGGAGTAAGAGCATGTAGTCTGAAAAGTACTCGAAGTACAATTTGTTCAAAAAGTTACTCAAGTTAATGTAAATGAGTAGCGTACTAGCCACCTCTGAGATTTGATGTGTGCAAAACAGTGGGTATGTTCTATATGTGTTTGTGTAATGTAATGTGATATCTACAGTGGATTCTATCAGCTACTGAACAAAAACTCACCTCCAGGATTAAGTGCTGTAGAAAAGAAAGAGGAAAAGTCCAGTAAGGTAAAGAAATTGTTAAAAAGTAAAAGACAGATCAAATTATGGAGACAAGAAACTTAGAAATTGAGAATCTACCACCATCTGACATGTTTTTTTTTTTTTTTAATAAAGCCTAAACATAAAATCCCAAAACAGCAATGCATAGTTCTGTACCAATCACATATGTACTTAACCAGATTTTGAGCAAGCGTAATGAAGATTTGTTGATATATTATCCCAAACCTCATTTATTAAAGTTATATCTCCAACATTTTCTGGAAGTAATATTTTATTTGTTTGGGTTTATTTTGTTAGTATTGTGACACATACTAAAAAACACAGACCACGGGCAGTGACGGACTGGGACCAAAAAACGGCCCTGGTATTTTGCACCTACAAGCGGCCCCGTACCCGTAGACTGTGGAACATGAAGCATTTATACATGAAGCATTTATGCCATCACTCGTGACTTTAGTCCACAACCACAACATGCCAGCACAGAACCGCGCAGAATAAAATACCAAAACAGTGGGCTACACACACTAAGCACATCAGGTAACAGCGGCAGACGTCAGCCCCATGCGTTAAACAACTGCATTAAAATCATGGAAATCAATGCTCAACCCAGCCTTTTTTTTTTAAAGTGTCTTACTTTCATGCCGATAATAAATGCTCTTCTCCGCAACCCGATCGCTCCCCCCTTGTGTCGTTTAGTGCCTCCTCCTCGATTCATTTGACTAAACTATAATGCTAAGTATCCGACCGTCCGTCTGTCTCTTCTACTTTGACTAACTTGACCACACGACCACAATCTTCACCGTTCTGTTTCTCATGAAAGTGGTTCAATGTTGTGTTGTACTAACTTCCTCCAAAAGGTTTACTATTGTCTTCATATAAAGTGTTTTCCACTTCATACGTGAGCACTACCGATTCTTGGTAGCAACTAGAGGGAAATTTCCCATAAGGCAGTGCTTTACTTCAGTTGTCGCAAACAAATACAAAATACAGATATATTTGTTTTATTTCAAACTGTGCACATTTTTAACATCGTAGGAAGAAATATCCCGGCAAAATAAAATAATGTAAAACCTTAAACACATCATCACGGTGCCACCGTCACTGTCATATATATGTAGGTGTAAGGGGAATAAATACTGAATGGGTCCTTTCAATTACAGCAATAGGGCGGAATTCTTAAGACGGTGGAGGCACATAACGACTGAATACCTAGCGGGTGGGCCGAGGCAAGGCTGTTTTGGGGCGGCGGTGGGCATCGTCGGGGCCGCGGCCCTTCTGGCATGTGCCCAAATGCCAGACCGCCCAGTCCGTCACTGACCATGGCTGTTCAAATCTCGTGATTTCCTATTGAGTGATACGTGGCAGCTGATGTCATCAACATTCCCTGGGGGTGTAACACTGCTTTATCTGAGGCTTCTTAGTCTTTAATCTGAGCTTTATTTTAACACAATCTGACCAAAAACAGCTGACTTAGTTGGAAGCAATTTGTGCTGTTAAACAAGTCCCTCTCAGATAACATTACAGTCACAGACTCTTGAAATTTTATTTTATTTATTTTTTTTTAATTATCCTTTATTTATCCCTGTGGGGAAATTACTGCATTTCGCCCAGCTGCCCAGAGCAGTGGGCAGCACATGAAGACGCCCAGGGACCCATCTCCATGATCTTATTGCTAGGCTAGGAATTTACCTATGGAGTATGTTTTTGGGGTGATGGGGGAAACCGGAGTGCCCGGAGGAAACCCACCCAGACACGGAAAGAAAGTGCAAACTCCATTTGTGTGTCACCATGGTAACTCCAAAACATTACACCATAGATACACATACAAAACACCCCATCATGATGTCACTGCAAAGTATCGAGAATGCAAGATCTACCTATAAATATGCATTATAATTTATTAGTCAAATTTGTATTTAACTACAAAGATGTTAGAAAAGGTGTTTATGGCATGTGACAGCTGATAATCCCATTTCTTCATCAGTTTCTCCTGCCCAAGACGAAAAGAAAAACATTTCAGTTGTTTCACTTTACACCACAATAGCAAATGCCAATATCGTGCAAAGCCTTCACACAACCCTGGCTGTATTAGCTGCAGGAAAACTCCAAGTTCCACCAAAGAAGGAGGACATTTTTTTTATTTCAGTTCCTCTCCTCTAGACCTTCTCATCCAGACAGGGATTTGAATAGGCAGCCGATTCTTCCACGAACCTCTGGGCTACAGCTACACAATTACTGCAGATTATTCTTTGATTTGATTGGCTGAAGAGGATTTTCTGCTAAGGTGAATGAAAAGCAGATGGTGGGAAGCGGCCATGTTGGTGCTGAGTCAGAAAGCTCTCATTTGATTAAAGTTGAAGAAAGTCCAACAGGCTACCCCTCAAGTGGGTTAGCTAGATGTTTTATTACTCTAATCTTGTTATCGGTGACAGAGGGGATGATAAGTCCACGGAGCTTACAGAAGTTGGAACAATAAAAAGAGGGAGTCGGATTAACTGCTAAACGTGAAAGACGTTTCAAATGGACCAGGGAGAAATTGTAATCTTTCCTTTAAACACACCAGGGCATGGAAGTCAGGTCTGGGCGGCTGCCAGTAGCTTTAAACTGAGTAAAAGGACTCAAATAAAGTTGTTCTGTTGTTCTTGTTCGGTCATTCAATCAGACTAGTGGCTTATTCCATTTACGGGTTGTGTGTGGATGTGAGTGAATAATAATGCATTAGTCGTTTATTAATACATTTACTTGATGAATGAAGCTAACTTGAGGCACTGTTCTGTCTGATGCTCTACTACTCGAATTAGACTTTAATCTGAGCTTTGTTTTAACATGATCCAGAGGAGAGCTGATTTTTACGGTTAAACATGTCCCTCCCAAATAACAGTTACAAGTTAGCTAGCATTAGCCAACAGGATTTGAGTTAGTCTCAACTAAAATGATGAGTTTTGAGTTTTCATTGTGTCACCACCATCCAATCCACTTTATTTCTATAGCACATAAACAAAAGTTGCCATAGTGCTGCACAATACAAATAAACTATATTTAAAAGAAATAAAATAATGCTCTATTTAACTCCACTTGTCCTCGTTAAGATAATAAAACTAGTAAAATCAAATAAGAGCAAGAATACCAATAAATAAAACACATAAAAGAAACACATACAAATAAATAGAAGACACAGAGGATCACACAACTCTCACGGTGTTAAAAGCCAGCGAATAAAAGTGGGTCTTAAGATGAGACTTATAACACTCCACTGTGGGGGCTGTTGGGATGTGGGGGGGGCAGAGCGGTCCAGAGCTTGGGGTTGGCCACAGAGAAGGCCCTGCCCCCCCCTGGTTTTAAGTCTTGTCTTAGGCACCACAAGCTGGAGCTGGCCCTCAGACCACAGAGTGTGCGCAGGGTAGTAAATTTGGATGAGATCCAAAATGTAACATGAGGCCAGTTCATTCAAAGCTTTAAAAACAAACAATAAAATCTTAAAATCAACTCTAAAACGAACTGGAAGCCAGTGCAACAACGCTAAAATTGTGAAAATTGAAAATGTGCTCTTGTTTTTGCTTCCAGTTAAAAGTCGTGCAGAATTTTGGAACCAAACTGTAAAAGGTAAAGTGCATCAAAGATCAAAGATCAAAGCTTTATTGTCAATTCTGCCATATGTGTTCAACAGCGAATCGAAATTTAATTTCTCTCTGGCCAAGTAGTGCAAAAAGACAGTGTACAATATACAATATAAAGACAAAACACAACAAAAACTATCAAAGACAAAAAATCTAAATCTAAAACTAAGATCGAAAATCTAAAGCAGTGCAACATAATAAATAAATACCTATTTACAGACGTCCGGAATGTGCAGTGTGCATCAAAAATGTGCAATGGAAGATACAGCAGTGAGATGGTAATGTGCAATAGAATGTGCATTGAAATTAAGATAAAAATAAATGTGCAGCAGTAGTAATTCCAGTGCAATAACAGTAAACAACAGTACAACAATCGTCCTTAGCAGCAGTTTTTAAAGTGTCTAGAGTGATATGTCTTTTTATGGAATACAAGTTATGCCAATATGGGAAGGGGGGTAAGGTAGGAGTTCAGCTTCCTGACAGCCTGCATGGTGGTTGAAAAAAGTGCATTACAGTAGTCTAAACGAGAAGAGATAAAAGCATGCATGACTTGTTCAAGAGTATTAAAAGATTAAAAAAAGTTTCACTTTGAATAAAAGGCGCACATGATAAAAGCCAGATTTGATGACTGCGTTCACTTGTTTTTCAAATTTAAAATCACTGTCAATAGTGATGCCAAGGTTGGTGACAGAGGGTTTGACAAAGTGCTGCAAGAGACCCAAATCCATAAGGTGGTCAGTGTTGCCAAACAGTAAGATCTCAGTTTTCCCTTCATTGAGACTCAAACAATTGTGGGTCAACTAAATGATGTCACTAAATCACTCAAGCAGTGGTGTCAGGGGGGCCGCACCGTGCTTCCTGAGTGGTAGGTAAATTTGGAAGTCATCTGCATACAGGCAATACTGTATGCCATTTTTTTTGAAAATCTAGCCAAGTGGGAAGAGGTACAGTACAAAAAGAATAGGCGCGAGAATAGAACCCTGGGGGACTCCGCAGTTAATAGGAGCTGAGGATGAGGTGGAGCCCCCCAATCTCACTGAGCAATACCCCCCCCACACACAGTTTTCCAAAGAATTTAACAGATTTGCATGGTCAACTGTGTCAAAAGCAGCAGTCAGATCTAAAAGCATTAAAATGGCAAAATCACCAGAATCAGTCATTAGAAACACGTCATTAAAAACCTTTAAAAGTTCAGACTCAGTGCTTTGGAGTGCTTTATAGCCTGACTGGAAGATATCTTAAGTGCTGTGTGCTTCTAGAAAAGACTGCAGCTGCAAATTTCAAGAATTTTTGCTAAAACAGGTAGTTTAAATATTGGCCTTTAATTAGAAACATCAGCAGAATCCAAACTTCACGAGAGGCTCAACAACGGCCCCTTTGCAAACAAAGGCACAACACCAGACACCAGACTGCTGTTAATAATTTCCAGGACATTTGGGCCAATAGTTGTCCACACTTCTTTGAATAGTTGGGGTCAAGTGGGCTGGAAGAACGCTTCAGTTCACTGACAACTTTAGAAAGTCACACTAAAGATACTGGCACAAACTCAAATAAGACAGTCGAGCAGAGCATGTCTGGTGGCAGGCTGCACATGGAGGTCTGAATATTGGCTCTGATTTTTTCCACTTTCTCAGTAAAAAAGTGCAAAAAAGTGTTAGGGTGCATGGCTTTAAGTGGGGCTACAACATTGATGATGTTGCTGCAGGTGGCCAGAAAGTGTTCTGTTAATTTCACCGTGCTTTCCCCGACACTTATTTTGCCACATTCAGTGACAAAGAGTGATGAGAAAGAGCCGCGGTTTCGGACTTAAAAGAGCGACCAAAGCATGTAGGAGTGAGTGGATTCACCTGATTACATCAAAACCAATTGGACAATGATCTGACACAATCATTTCACCAACTAATATGTAAGGACAAGATCTAAAGTATGCACATGAATATGAGTGGTGCCCCTCATAGCCCCTCATAAAAACATACCTTTGTCTTCAACTAGCAAGTCACTGCCCACTGCCTGATCTGTCAGTATTTATTTTAGTGTGTAAAAACTCCACAAAGATGTTTGGGACAGAAACAACTGCTCTACCTGAACTAGCCAAGTGCTACATGACTAGGGTGATCAGATTTTCAGAATTAAAAAGTGGGACCCACCCGATTTGGGATGCTTGGTATAAATAAAATTGTGAAAAGAGCGTAGCATTGTCCATTCTCGACTCACATGTGGGTGAGTAAATAATTTACCACTGTTGGTGCAACTGACTGCATTGTATTGCCTTATGATCATTTTAAACATGGTTTTCTGTATTTTAAGATACAGATACACAAATGACAATATAATCCCCTCTTTACTGTTGGTGGGTATCAAATTGGTCAAAAATAGGGACACTTGAGACATTTCTTTCAAAAAACAGGGACAAATCACTGGTTTTGAATAAATCTGCTGGGACAGGGGACACAGAGCCCCAAACTGGAACTGTCTTGTGTAAATAGGGAAGTGTGGTCACCCTATACACTGAGTCAAAGTCCGAACCACTACAAAACTACCTCAAGAGAGAAATTAATTATTAAGGCTCGTGTATTATACAAAATTGACTCTTGTGAGCTTTAAGCTATGTTAGAATGTTGTTACCTCATCAGAAACATATCTGGAGTTGTGTTTTGTTTCATTCACACATGTCACATATGAGTAACCCTTTATTATTAGTCTGTTTACATCTGCAAAGCTCAAAATGTTCTGTTCCACCTTGTGATTAACAGCTACCCTTTACCTGTTCCATAGAGACTGGCAATTCCAGAACTGAAATTATCCAACTGATTCTAGTGAAGGAGTATGGAGTTTAAAAACATAGTGGAGCACTTCCTGTATTACCACATGACATCATTATGTGGAACAGAGTGTTTTCAGTTTGACAGAACACAGCCTAAATATGTGGGGTTTCTGTGTTAAACAGGAATGAAACATAACTTCAGGTGTGTTTGTGAGGAGGAAACAACATTTTAACATAAATTTTAAAATTGCGTAATATGGCACTTTAAATGCAACTTTTGAATGGAATATACACAACTTTGAAAAGGTGCACTTAGCTGAACTACACTGTCTATGTTTACTTGTCCACTTGATCCCTCTTAAGAGCTCTTGTGTAGCCCTTTGTCTGGGTGTTAGCAAAACCGCACAGGATCTACTAATGAAATTCTTTGCAGATTGTAACAACAGCACCTTTCGTCAGGCTGCCTTTGAAGAGCTTAAAAAGTCAACACTGTTCTTAAATGTCAAAGCCTCTTCCAGGGCTTAAAGGGGGGCAATAGCCATGGGCAGTGGTGGAAGAAGTCATTTTGTTACTTACGTACAAGTACATATATTGGAGCAAAAAAGACTTGGGTAGTATGACATGAAAAAAATCTACTTAAAGGTGCATTGTGTAACTTTTTTGGTGGAGGGTCCCTCAAATGCTTTTCTCCGTGGTGATGTTATTGATCTGTGGAAAGGCAACCGTGCTCACAGTCAGAATGCTTGTTGTTCTTGGTATAAAACCACCTGTAATTGAACAAATGTACAGTAGATCTGTTTAATATCATACTGTGGAACATTTCAGGCGGAGCAATGACATCTCCATAGAAACAGTCAGGTGATGGACTCTCCACCAGAAAAGTTACGCAATGCATCTTAAAGAACAGTGCTCTACTAATTTTACTTTGCTCTTTCACCACTGGCCATGGGGGGGGGGTACATGAGGCAGTGCTGTGTAATCACCCCCCCTGGGCAAAGGCACCTACAGGAGGATGGACCCCGACACAAAGCAATGCATTCCCGTCATACTCCCGAGTGTTTAGGGGATGAAAGAAGAGTAGCGTTAATACAGATTAGTCGGCCTACACACAGCCACTTAGTAGAACTGGTATTAAGACCTGTGGTTACAACTTATTGGAATACAACAAGAGAGAAGGGCCAAGGACCTGTTCCAATAGCAATAATAGTTTGATTAAAGGTCCCATGACATGGTACTTCTTGATGCTTTTATATGGTGCCTTAATGGTTCCCTAATACTGTAAATGAATCCTTCAAAATCAACACTCAGTGCATGAGAAAGACACATGTACACAGTCAGAGTCAGAATCTCTCTCTCTGAACAACTCGTTCTGGGCGTTGTTGCTTGAATGCAAATGAGAAGGACAGAGATAGGTTAGAGGAGCGGGTGGGGGGGGCCAAATGTGCTGCTGGTTCCTTGATTAGCGCTGCGTCTGTGCGCTGTCTCCCACTTCCACATTTTAAGCGCGGAGGAAGAAAGGAGAGGCGTTTCAATGAAAAAAACACATTTTCACAGAAAATAAAATTAAACCACTGCTGTTTCAGAGGTCCAGAGGGTCGGGTAAAGGACTTCCGAGCCTAGAAACACTCGCATGTGCCTCCAGGCAAATAAAAAAACGCATTTCGCATTGCGTAGCTCCTTCGCGGTCCAAACTCTCTGGCCGTGATTTCCAGAGACGGTGGGTAGACATCCAGACGGGGGGTGGAGCTGCATTTTTCGATGTGACGTCACATAGTTTCCTTGTTCAGAATCGCCCGTTTGAGCTGTGTTTTTTTCAAATGCAGAAAAGGACCGCAAATGCTCAGTTTAGACATTTCGCAACTTTTAGCCATGGGGGGGGGCCTAAACAGGGTAGGGGAGCTCACATTAACGTTTAAAAACCTCAGAAAGTGAAAATTTCATGCCATGGGACCTTTAACAATTTAAAAATTAAGCAATTAAAGGCCCATATTATGCTATTTTCTGTTGTTTCCTCAAAACATAACTGTGTTTTGTTTCATTCAGGCATGTTAAACACACAAAACCTGCATATTTAGTTCTTCTCTCAAACAGAAAACACTCCAACTTGCAATGTCATGTCGTAATACAGAAAGTGCTCCGTACACCTTCACTGGAATCATTTTGATGATTCCAGTGAAGGTGTAAGGAGCACCCCCTGGAATTGCCAATCACTATTGAACTAAAGGTAAAAGGGAGCTGTTAGCTTGAAAACTACGATCACAAGGTGGAACAGAGCATTTTGAGCTTTGGAGATGTAGACAAACAATAATAAAGGGTCACTCAAACATGTGTGAATGAAACAAAACACAACTCCAGGTCTGTTTTTGATGATTCTAACATGGCTTAAAACTCAAAAGATTCAATTTTGTGTAATAGGACCTTAACAACTAACTAATAGAGTCATTAAGAGACACAATTTTTATGACATAAGACAGAATGAGATTTTGACATAAATTCTAAATAAACTGCGCATTTCAGTTCACAATTTCGGCCTCACAATATATGTAATATTTTTTCTGTCATTATAACATTGCTTTTTGGCTACTCAAGAATTCTATCTCAGCACTGTCAACCCTTTTTTGTCCATTCCAAATGTGTAATGTAAGATCAGTTTTCTCATGTGCGCACAATCTTGTTTGCTTGCTAAGTCCAAAATGATCACTCTCTGTATTTTTTATTCAGACTGATCTGAGTCAGGTCCCCACACCCTCTGTTACATCTCAAGCCAGAAGCAAACAAACCGTGCAATCACATTTGTCTATTTCAGGTCATCCATTTTTTTCCTTCCTTTTTCCTCACAAGCAATCATTTGTTTTGATACGGCTGGAACATGCATGTCCCTGTTTGGCTAATCCACCTGTCAATCACGCCCATCTGAAAAGTGGGAGATTCACTGGTGACCACACTCACATCTCAACTATTTCAGAAGTGTGTATTTTGGATCCCAGACAACAATGAGGTGGTAATTTTATATCACAAGATCGTGTGGCACAAAAGCTTGTCTAAAATAGTCTGCAGTTTTAAATGTGCACTGGTGGAGGGCCCGTCAAATGCTTTTCTCCATGGAGATGTTATTGCATTGTCTAGAATGTTTCTCAGTGTGGTATTAAACCTTTCTATCATCAGGGAGACCAAACCAGACCAAGTTACAGGTCAGATCTGTGGAGAGCCAACCCTGCTCAATCATGACTGTTTTTCTAGGTACTTTTGAGCAAAGAACCACCTGCAATGTAATAAATGTAAGTTAGAGTGGTTTAATGTCACACTGTGGAACCTTCCAGGCAGAGCAATGACATATCCATAAAGAAAAAAGGTGACGGACCCCCAACAAAAAGTTACATAGTGCACCTTGAATGCGCTCTCAAAAAGTCCTCAGGCACCATAGTTTTAGCTTCATAATACTTTTTTTAATGTTATATTCACAAATCTTTAGTTTCATTGATTTAATAGTTTTATTATCTTTATGATAGGCAAAAGAAAGGTGTCTAATGTCTGTGATGACTGAATAACCTCATGCGTAAGTCAAGTCACAAAATAAATGTCAGATGAAGTTCAGTTTTATAGCGCTTTGGGTTTTTAGGGCTAGTTTTCATTCAACATTTCCAGGATCTGGCCGAGTCATATCAGTCTTGTCCAAACGCATTCACTATGTTGCCCAGACTCTTTTTATTGAACTATATTTAGCCTCACAATAAAAACTCACATAAAAAAAAAAAATCTGGAGTGGTTTTGTTCATAAGAGAGGTTTGCCCACGTCCATTTGATCCAAGCTAAACAATACACTAAAGCACTTGTTTTTTCTGCTGCTGGACACTTGCAAAACTTTAAAGGTCTGTGGCACTGAAATAAAGAGGTTTTGTTGGGAAACTCATATCTTCCAAGCCCATGGAATATGCTTGAAGGGAGTGAGGGGATGGATAGAAGCGATGACGTCAACAACTGTCAATTTCACTTAAAACGGCTTTTTACTTTATGAGCCAACACATTACATCCACAACATGTCTTTATACATGGGTTTACATGGGTTAGGATAATTGTCATAGTGATTAACAACTCGAAACAAAATATCTGTTGAATGGTCCTCAAAGTGGCACAATGTAAAAGGAAGTTGAAACTGATGGATACAAGGGCTATTTTGGTATATTCATTGCATTTGCCAATATTTGACACACCTACTAATTCAAAAATGCTGTGAGTAGAAGTTAACACTACAACCATACAGCTTTAATATTGACATAATTTAAAACGAGAAAAAAGTAAGTAATATGTTTTATGTCAATTTCAAATATGAATTGTTTAGTTGGTTGTAGAGTTGCAATTATCAAAGACTTTTAGGAAAATATACTAGAGGATTCTGTACTTGGGGTGCTGTCTCTAGTAACTATATCGCTAATATGAACAAGTTGACTGAAAACTTTGAAAAGAGTCTGTGGACCTATTTTTGTTAAAGGATACATATTATGAAAAAAGACTTTTGAGCTTTTAAACATGTTATACTGTTGTCCCCGATCAAAAACATACCTGGAGTTGTATTTTGCTAGGTTTTTTTGCCCAGATTGTTTCATCATCTGTAAAAATCAGAACTTCTCCTGCACAGTTTTCAAGTCCATAAACCATCATCAGACTTGTTCTGCGATTGATGTGTTCACATCTAACACATGGCTCTATTAGCATTGCATTTACATTGTCTAAGGCTTTATTTGTTTATTTTCCCTTTATTCATTCCTGTTGCTGACAGCAGAGGGTACGACAACGCATAAATGACAATGGAGGTATAAAGTGTGTTATTACAATGTAAACATTATTTTAAGTTAGAAAATGTGAAATAAAATCATTAAGTATCAACAAGCATGTTTAAAAGGGGATAAAAGCTACAAGACTGTTTTTATAGTGTATAAAAATGTCCATAAATGATGATTTAGAAATGATTGGATTTGGATGGAGACATACATAAATGACAAGCACAATTAGAGGTGTAGAAGCAGGATTTACCCGTGGGGGCGTTGTAGGACACAGTGACGTCTCCAGTCAGGTCAGCGGGCGGATAGTGGCCATTTAGGAACGCAGAAAAGGTAACTACAGTTGAAGAGCCAACACCTGGAAAACATAAAAATAAATATAATAAATTATGCTAATTTTGTTGATGTAATATTAGTTAATTCACCAATTATTTCTCATTGGGAAATTAAGGCTGAGGCCAGCTTTATAGGTAAATCCTCCAGCTTAGGTCCTGACCAAGCCGAAGCAAGAAGATCATTGAGATGGTCCCCGGGCACAGTAATGTGCTGCCCACTGCTCCTAATAACAGGATGGGTTAAATGCAGAAATGGAATTTCCCCACTGTGGGACTAATAAAGGCATAGCTTTCTTTCTTTTCTTTCTTTCTTCTTTATTATCTGTGGAAATGTGTCCCATGCATTTAGCTCATTCTTCAATACAGCTGCTGAAGAAACAGGTTAGGAGCAGTGCATCCATTTTTCTGTAGGTTTACCCCGTTGTGCATGTTTCAGGTTTAAGACATGGGCAAAACATGCAAATTAGATCTAGAAAGGCCCCATCACGCATGAGAGTCGGACCCAGGAAAGAGGCCGCAATTTAGAATGACTGCAGATTATGTTTCAAACTGTATTGGAATTATGGGTAATCATTTTTATTCCATCCTTAAATACTGAAAATCCTTCAGATTATAGTGCTGAATAGATTTTACCAGTGGAAAGAAAAGCATAGGAAACAGCTGAGACCACACACTCACAGCGTCAGCATTTTCAAACTGTTGCTAGAACAGGATACAGTAACACTGACCAGATCCGCTCAGGTTTAAACAGAGATCTGAGGGCACGGCTACAACTGGAGCTGAGGTGAGGAGAGAGAACTCACATCCAGCGACGCTAACATTCAAAGACATGTAGCATGTGAGGAGGGCGATGACTTGAAGCTTCCCTTTAAATATCACAAAACCAACAAAGAAAAAGAGAAGCCGGTGAGGGGGAGATGTTACGGGAGTGAGTGGAAGGATATATTACAGCTAATGGCCTGGGCCGGAGTGCGTGCTGGAGTAATGGGCCGTGAGGAACTCCCACTGTTACAGGTGACTGCAGACCAACTATGTGTGCGCCTCTGGACAAGAACTGGTCATTTTAGATTAGAGCTGTATGTAGGATTTGTGCACTCTCAATAGTGAGGTAATGTGAGCAATTCCACTTCCACTTAGGCAGATGGAAAGGATACTTCACTGATATCTTTAATTACAGTGGAGCTTTTCAGGCAATATTGGCCATAATGAATATCTCAGGAAAAGGAGCAGGAGCAATGTAAAGGTGAGTGCACATCAATGCAAAGGAGTACCACACATGTCAATCCTTGCATTTTGGCCATGTGACCTTCTTAAAGTGCTAAATAAATTCACTTTTGCAAAGATTTGTGATGTGCAGGAATCTTTCTTGTTTTAATAATGGATATCTCAAGAACAAAAAGTACATATTCTCCATATTCAAACAATACAGCACTGCATCTGCACTGTGTGTTAAACATGCAATAACATGGTTGAGGCTGACATTGATATTGTAATTTTCAGATGCATAAATGTTATTGATCCCAGAAGATTAGTTCTCAGAGCAGTTCACACATAAAAACAGATTTAAAAGAGCCTTTTTCTAAACTAAGGTGCTTTTTATCTCAACAAATTGAAAAAGGAGAGGGAAAAAAATATCACAGTGGAATGAAAAACATCACAGATTTCTGCAGAATCAATGAGCAAAGATCTAACCTCTGTTAATCTGTTAATCTGAGGTCAGATAATTTGATCTTGTTTGTAAATGATCAGTGATCTACAAGCTTCTTTCTTTCTCATGAGTCACTACAAAAACAAAACTGATTGCACAAACATGTTTGGTTCTGGCTGGAGATGTGGCGGAGGGAGTGGAGACCAGAGAGATCGCTCTCCTGTGTTTACAGGGAGATATCAGTCTGGATTCACCAGGCAACAAATGTCCTCATTACAAAAACAAAACAAAACCATGTAACGAAGTAAGGACTATGGTTAGTTTTGGACTCACAAAGAGATCACTGATCCACCTGAACCTCTGTAATCCAAATAGAGATCTGTTTTTACCTTTGTACAAATAGGATGAGTGTTCATGACTGGACTTTCTGTTTCTCTAACCTGTGCAGTCCAAATGCACTCACAGAGCGGCCGGGGGCTAAAGGACGCCTCAGTCTGAAGATAGACAGAGCAGC
>JAVJIX010000038.1:517500-627500 GCA_036785185.1 Paratrypauchen microcephalus
AAAATACTGTAGTTTGAGATAAGCAATCCTCAAACTAACAGTGGGCATTATGGATCCCTCTCTCTGGTGATACAGTTTGGAATTACTTGTGTCTACATTTGCAATGGATTTATAACATTTAAGAAGAAAGATAAGGAAATTATCTTGATGAATTATGAAAATAGTGAAAAGTGCTCATGTTCATGCTCTTTTTTCCCTCTTTTCTTTTTCCCCCTTTTTCTTCCTAACTTTTTGGTTGGGGGTCCGTCACCTGTTTGTTTCTATGGATATGTCATTGCCCTGGCTGGAATGTTCCACAGTATGACATTAAACAGCTCTACCTTATATTTATTCAATTACCGTTGGTATAATAGCTCACAAATACGAAGAAAAACAGGTGTGAGCAGGATTGCCTCTCCACAGATCTGACCTGTAACTTTGTCTGGAATGTTATTAAACCTTTCTATCACCATGGAGACCAAGCCAGACCAAGCAGTAAGTAACGTCTCCACAGAGAAAAGCATTTGAGGGACCCTCAGTGCACCTTTAATAATCAATGTATTTGATAAACTTACTTGTAACAGGAAACTGACAATAAATTCAAATCAGGAACGGGATAGGATTAAATAAATTAAATAAAAGTACTATTTCCCACTCCTTTTTGGAAATGTAAACTTACATCTCTCTCTCCATTGTATCATTTTCTTCTGTTTTAATAGTCTGCATGTTTTTAAAAAAAATCATCTGTCATCCTTTTTATGATGATTATGATATTGCCAGCAGCACTTGAGGTCAAACTGTGTACTGTCTACATCAAATTGTAAAGAGTTTTATTATCCGAAAATCAGGAAGTGTTGGGTTAGCATGCTAGCTGTTGTCACACTGCCACTCTAACCTCTAAAAGTTAAAGGTGAATAATTAGAGTGCTCTGAATGCAGAAGGTAAGTGAGGACTAACTAAAACTACTTCTCTTTTTCTCATTTTTAAAGGTGCACTGTGTAACTTTTTGGTTGGGGGACTGTTACCTGCTTGTTTCTATGGATATTGTTTCTATGTTCTGCCTGGAATGTTCCACAGTATGAAAATAAACAGCTCTACCTTATATTTATTAAATTGCAGGTGGTTTTATAGCTCAGAAATACCTTGGAAAAACAGACATTCTGACTGTGAGTGGGTTTGCCTCTCCACAGATCTGATGTGTAACTTGGTCTGGTTTGATCTTTAAAAAGAGTTCCTTATTAAATCTAAACATCAGCACCATGAGCCCCTGACCAGCCATTTGGACAGTCACAGAGCAGTGTTTTTGTTGTATTCTGTATGCTCATGATCCCGCCCTCACGTCTGACTCACGATTCACTGCATCTGCATAAATACTTAAGACTAGGCTTCATTCCATATACAACAAAAACTACATCCGCCTCCATCCATTACCGCGGGTGCCATTTTAATATTCTGTAATTTTTGCAAAAATATCTTCCAAGTCTTAATTTTTGCTCATGGCCGGCCTTGATTAATGCTTTTCTCCCCTCATATTTTTCAATTTTAAGTGCGGATGTGGAATATCTGGCCGGGGAGGGGTCACGCAAAGGTCAAATGCATTTCCCAGAGCATTCTGGGACATGGGTGGAGGCTGAACATTTAAATGCAAAATTAATGATGAATGAAAACATAAATGCTTCTGCATACCTCATGGCATGTCGCTTAAGGACTTCAGTGAATGAAATCACTTCTTTGTTGAATATTTGACTGTGTGGTAAAGCATGTAGCCTGGCAGGACAGTCTCTCTATTTTCTATCACAAGGATATCAGTCTGATCCATAAGACAAGGGAGACTAATTGAGGCTAGCAGCATCTCCAGTCAGGAGAGAGGTTGAAGGCACTCCCCCCTTCCTGCCCACACCATTGCTTTGGTTTGGGGCGTGTGTTTAGCAATGAACTTGTGACAGCTGTCATTCAAACCAGAGACACACCGATACTGATACTGATACTGATATTAGATATTGGCGCCGACTCAGAAAATGTAGTTGTGATGTTGTTTCTGGATCGGGTATCAGTTCAATGATAAAATAATGTTTGAACTTTTATTCATGCAAAACTGTTCACTAGAACAGTAGAGGAAGAAGGAAGAAGGAAGAAGGAAGAAGAAAGAAGGAAGAAGAAAGAAGAAAGAAGAAAGAAGGAAGAAGAAAGAAGAAAGAAGAAAGAAGGAAGAAGAAAGAAGAAAGAAGAAGAAAGAAGACAGAAGAAGAATGAAGGAAGAAGAAAGAAGAAAGAAGGAAGAAGAAGAAGAAGAAGAAGAAGAAGAAGAAGAAGAAGAAGAAGAAGAAGAAGAAGAAGAAGAAGAAGAAGAAGAAGAAGAAGAAGGAAGAAGAAGAAGAAGAAGAAGAAGAAGAAGAAGAAGAAGAAGAAGAAGAAGAAGAAGAAGAAGAAGAAGAAGAAGAAGAAGAAGAAGAAGAAGAAGAAGAAGAAGAAGAAGAAGAAGAAGAAGAAGAAGAAGAAGAAGAAGAAGAAGAAGAAGAAGAAGAAGAAGAAGAAGAAGAAGAAGAAGAAGAAGAAGAAGAAGAAGAAGAAGAAGAAGAAGAAGAAGAAGAAGAAGAAGAAGAAGAAGAAGAAGAAGAAGAAGAAGAAGAAGAAGAAGAAGAAGAAGAAGAAGAAGAAGAAGAAGAAGAAGAAGAAGAAGAAGAAGAAGAAAGAAGAAAGAAGAAGAAGAAGAAGAAGAAGAAGAAGAAGAAGAAGAAAGAAGAAAGAAGAAAGAAGAAAGAAGAAGAAGAAGAAGAAGAAGAAGAAGAAGAATCCTTCAGGAGCAGTGGGCAGCTCGGGGACCATCTCCATGATCTTATTGCTAGTCTTGGTCAGGACCTCAGCTGGAGGATTTTAAGGTGCAGTATTTCATTTTTAGGTTGGGGTGTCACTGGCTTGTTTCTATGGATCTGTCCGGAATGTTCCACAGTATGACATTAAACAGACTAAACTTACATGTATGAAATTACAGCTCAAAAATTTATAAATGTATACATTTATAGCTCAAAAATTCCTAGAAAAACAGGCTGACTGTGAGCGGGGTCATCTCTCCACAGATCTGACCTGTCACTTGGTCTGTTTTGATAGAAAGGTTTAATGCCCTGCTGTGAAACATTCCAGACAAAGCAATAACATCTCCATGGAGACAAGCATAACAGACTCTCCACCATAAAGCTGCACTTTTTAAGTATTGATATCGGTATCGGAGCTGAAAAAGACAGATCGGTGTATCCCGAAACCAAACCAAACCAAACCACTAGTGGGAGCTTGGGGACACATGGTTGGTCTGTTATTAATGTTCATATTCTGATTTATTGACAAAATAGCAAAATAAAAATATCATGGCTCATGTAAAGTGGTTTAAAACAAACAGCGTAAGAGTCCAGCAGCAGCAGTTACTCTGAACTGGAAGACAGAGCCAGACCTCAATGCAACCACTTCGCACCCATTTATATAAACAGTGGTCACCAGTGCCTCCATCATGTGATCAGGTCTGTTTGTTTCAGTGACGCATGAGTAGCAAAGGAGCTCTCTGGTCATCCATCAGTTTGAACAAAATTAGTTTGAAAATGAGTTTTGTTCTTTGCTCAGTGATTCTACAGAAACATGTGATGTTTTCAGTCATTTTATTTTTCCTTCCTGTTTTCCTCATAAGCAGATAGAGACAGACCATACATGTCCCTGAGCTGACCATCTGAATTCTAATAACCACACTCTTCTTAAAGGTGATTTTGTATATTTTTTTTTGGTGGAGGGCCCATCAAATGCCTTTCTCTATGATAATGTTATTCCTTTGTCTGGAATGTTTCACAGTATGGCATTAAACCTTTCTGTAACCAAGTTGCAGGTCAGATCTGTGGTGAGCCAACACCACTCACAGTCAGAATGCCTGTTGTTCTAGGTATTTTTGAGGAATAAAACCACCTGTAATTAAATAAATGTAAGACAGACCTGTTTAATGTCATATTGCGGAACATTCCAGGCAGAGCAATGACATATCCAAAGAAACAAGCAGATGAGGACCCCCAACCAAAAAGTTAAACAGTGCACCATTAAAGAATTGGAGAAGGCTGTACTCAAGATCCAAGGCAATAAACCATGTGCTTGCAGTCTTCCCTATGGCTAAATGTAGAAGTATTTACATAACTCATGATGTGTTGTGGTGAGATTATTGTATAATGTGGCACTGCACACATGTTAACGCGTTTCATGTGAAAGTGACCGCTACCTAAACCTGTCTAAACAAAGGGGCTCTTTAGTGGTGCAAATGTGACAGTGCAGTGACTCACAGCCTCGGGTCCTCAAAATAAACAGTGGAACGTGCCAGCGACCAAAATGGTGGTTTTCTCTAGCTCCTCTCTGTTCCTCAATTCAGATTTTTTGATTAGGATCAGAACTATTTTCTTAAACATTGAGGTCTGTGACTTTTACTTTTACTGCAAAATTAGAAACATGGACTTCAGTTAGTGATTTTAAATTTGATATGGTCGATTTAGCTGGTTTTCTGGTGAAGGATAATTTGAATGTTACCAGTAAAGTAAATATTGTAATGGTAATGTATCTGTCACTGGCTGATGGAATTTGATCAAAGTTTTTTTGTTTGTTTGTTTGTTTGTTTTTTACAGTTTTTTACATTTGCTTTTTACAGTTTCTCACAAATGAAAACTAATAAATAAACCAGAAATAAATGTGCTAACAGATCTAACTGCTTTAGTCCACAGAGGGTAAAAGCATAGGCTGTATATATAAGTAGGAATAGCAAACCCAATTTCCAAATAGGAAGTGAGCATGGGTGCACTTCAGGCTCCATCGACTCCAGTTCACTTAGTCTGGCGCCTTCTCTCCTCCCAAGGTCGCCCAAGCTAGTGTTAGCAACAGGTTCTTCAACAGCCTCGCTCCGCATTGGCTCTTTGGTTGCTATGATAGTCGCATTCGGTATTCCAAATATGGAACTTGAAGCCTGGACGAGCTTCGTTTGACTGTCAAACGTGATGGGTGAAGGAGCACTCCCTTAGTCCACTTATTTATACGGTTTATAGGTTAAAAATGTGAAATTACAAGCAGTTGGGAGACAAAGCCATAGTGCTTGGGTGGATTTTGTTTTTAGTTCTTGAGAGGAGCAGCACCATGGCATACCTTGTTACAAAAATAGGAAAACTGAAAGAGACATGTTGTGCAAAATTACCTTGTACTGTTCCCTTAACTTACTCAGAGTTATGTTTAGATTCATTCATGCATGTTTGAGTAATCCTGTATTGTCCTGCACCTGGGGATTGGGTGCTTTCACCTCACCATGCTCACTTCCATATACTAACTTACCGCTTATTCAAAAATTCATACAAACAGGCTTCAAAAATTGGGTTTTTAGCAACAAAATGTTAAATAATAAACAACATGTTCTGGTATTTTTAAGTATTTCTTTTTCACAGAGCGATAATCTAAAGTGTAAGATGAGATACAGATGTTCTCCTGATTTTATTTATTTATTTAGGTATTTTTTGTGCGGCAGCCAATTGGCCAATTTATTATATCTGGACATTTTTATTATGGATTTGTGTGTATTGTGTGAGTTTAACAGTCATTTTTCCACAGTCCATAAGAGGAAGGTTGTGAGGGTCACTATAATAATTTTGGATGTGAGATCCAATTGAATTTCGATATTTTTTTATAGCTACATATCGAAACAGGTCTTCTTGTATGCAAAAACCTCACAGAATAACAGATTAAACCCAGATGTTCCAGGATGCAATTCATAGTTTTAAACACAACAAAGTAATGAATGGAGCAAGAAACATAAACTCGCCCATAAAGTCTAATCTGAACCACATGAATTATGAAATATTAACACACAGAAGACAGGAAATATGTGTGTGTAGTGGCTTACGGCCCGTCCCATTTTTATTACAACTGGAAGGGTCATGCAGAGTAAATGCACGATAAGAATTTGCGGTGGTTAAGAGGTTTTTGTTGTGAATTATCCTTTAGTCATGTGATCGGCTGTGAGCTGGAGATATTTGGAGGACACTGGACAAACTGCTCTCCATCATGGACACTCCTGCTCCCCCACTGCACCAGACCATAGAGGGACAGAGGAGCTTTCTCCAACAGGCTCCTACAGCTCCACTCAAACAGTGAGAGATACAGGACAACATTCATACCATACTCCATACAACTGTACAACAACTCACCTTATGTAACAGATAATACTCCCTACAACTGTACAACAACTCACCTTATGTAACAGGTAATACTCCCAACAACTGTACAACAACTCACCTTATGTAACAGATAATACTCCCTACAACTGTACAACAACTCACCTTATGTAACAGATAATACTCCCTACAACTGTACAACAACTCACCTTATGTAACAGATAATACTCCCTACAACTGTACAACAACTCACCTTATGTAACAGATAATACTCCCTACAACTGTACAACAACTCACCTTATGTAACAGATAATACTCCCTACAACTGTACAACAACTCACCTTATGTAACAGATAATACTCCCTACAACTGTACAACAACTCACCTTATGTAACAGATAATACTCCCTACAACTGTACAACAACTCACCTTATGTAACAGATAATACTCCCTACAACTGTACAACTCACCTTATGTAACAGATAATACTCCCTACAATTGTACAACAACTCACCCTTATGTAACAGATAATACTCCCTACAACTGTACAACAACTCACCCTTATGTAACAGATAATACTCCCTACAACTGTACAACAACTCACCTTATGTAACAGATAATACTCCCTACAGCTATACAACAACTCACCTTATGTATGAGGTAAGTCTATGTCCTGTCATCATCAAACAAACACCCAGGCCTGTCACTATAACACATTCTGGACTGTGATATATTGCTACAGAAAATGCATAGAGATAAGAATTCGCTGTGGTAAAGAGCTTTATGTTTTTCATCGTGAATCATGGTTTAGTCTGAGTACTCTGTGGTCAGCTCCATTCAATGCTCACAACAAATGAAGGTTTTTCCCAAGCGAGAGAGAATGTCGCTCACATCTTGAAATCATAAATCCAAAATCTGTAGCGTTCCTCGTCTAATGACGCAAGAACAACTTCTCAGTGTGATCGATGATACTCTCCACAAACCCTGGGAACATTCAGAATCATGCATAGATAGCTTTGGATGCTTCAAGAATGACGGATGATTGACAGAATTAATGTAATCAATATTTTAAGGGAGGTTTCTGCCGTACGTCTGGTCTACTTTCAAAACTAAAAACAAATTCATGTGGAACTCCCAATTAAATTATAAATTATGGACATCTTTTCACATAGGGCTGGAGCTAAAAGTTTTGAGTAAATGGTTTATATTAGACTGACTATAAATCTGAATAAATGCTAATTTATATTAAAAGCAGAAGGCAGAATATGATTTGCAGTTAGAATAATGAACAGGCTGTCAAAGAGACCAGAACATACATTTTGGATAGTTTTATATTCTTGAAATAATATAACATCCTTCTTTACATATGGAACATTGTGAGATGACACCAGCCCATGGGTCTTATTGAACAGGAAGCATACCTGAAAAAGACTGAGAGACATTCAGCAAAATCCCAGCACCAGGAATCAAGATCACAATACTGAGACTAAAACCTGGGGCAGCCTAGAACACAGGACTATGGTGCAGAATGCTGAATTTATGTTTGGAAGGAACCAACATGTGAGCTTGCACAGGTGTTTGATTTAAAAAGAGAGAATTATGCAAAAAAATAACTTTTTGGAGCTTTTTACCATATTATAGCATTGTTCCCTCATCAAAAATATGCCTGAAGAAGTTTGAGTAATGTAGCCTCTCCCAGGCCCTATTCAAACCCTCAGCTCAGCCCACAAGCCCATGTCACCCATCCTCCGACATGAAAAATGATACAAAACAATAAACAACAACTTCACAAACCTGATGCAATGTGCAGTAGTTGCATTAGTGAAATGTGCACTGAGTGTAATGTGATAGTGCTCTGCAGGGGGAATGTGACAGTGTCAAAAACAAAAGTGAAATTCATTCATGTTAATAAATCGCATTATGTATGATATGTAAACAATAAATACCCCCTAGAAGTGTAATATCCCCTCTTTATGAATATTACTAATGGTCATAGTGGAAGGTATTATTATTATTTATTATCAAAACGCATTATAGACTTGTATTTCTAACCGATAAGGTGTGTAAAGGTGCATAAGAGGAGCGACTTACTCATGGTGTCCAGGACAAAGCTGTTCTGGGTGAGGGCCAGAGGAGGCTGTACGATCACACTCAGCCTGGGAGCCTGGACCACACCACTGCACTTCAAGTGCAACTGGGAGCACAGGGAAGCACCATTAGTCTTAGCATGTGGCCAAAAAGAATCAGTCAAAATACTACAAAATAGGGCTCAAGAATATACAAGTATAAGTAATCAAATCAAAGTCACTTTGAATGAATACAATTACAAAATCGCAAAGGCTATTTTTGTTTTCTCCACAAACAACAAAATATTCTGTTTTATTCAGAAATAAAACTGCTAACCCTGTAGTTTAGATGTGATTCTTGTATTACTTTGTCAGTTCAATTGTTTTTGTCTTTTGTTTAGAATGCAAAGTTTGAAACAAATACTATTTTTATAACATAAATCACAAACCTAATCGCAACTGCATCGCTTGTTAGAATAATCACAATATTTTTCCCAAATCGATCAGCCATAGAACAAAAATATATAGAAATATTGATAAACTTACCTGCACAGTTACTGAGGGTAGAGGCAACCCATCAATGTCTTGAATATGAGCTTGCTATAGTAAGAAGAATAAAAAACGATTATTACAAATTTATTAAGAAAGTAACCTTAGTGGATTTTGTTCCAATACTTACTGATGGTTTGTCCATGTTCTTTGATATAACAGCTCTCACACTGAGGTCTTCCTGAGTGTCAGCTTTTGGCAGGATATCTGCAATCACATGTTTTACGTTATACTTTACATGTGCAATATGCTTTATTATAATAGTCAATGGTACTGTGTAATGTTAGAGTGCATTGTATTTACAAACCCAAAGTTTATCTACTAAACTGATCTACGCATTATTATTGCCTATTATCAGTGCTTATCTTTATTTGATACATTTCCTTGTTGAAAAGTGCCTATAAACATCCTATAATAAAGTTTTGTAAATGTTTGATAATATTTTGCCTGCAACTTTTCTGTGACCAGTGTGGATTCAGAATGACAGAGACAGATGCTTCATTGTCAGGCAAATCTAAGAGCAGCTAGATATTTCCCTCGTGGATCAATAAAGTTTATATACAAGTTAGGTGGACATGTGTATGGGAAAACAGGCTGTCTGTATTCCTGACAGGACAATTGAAAAGCAGAGCACTTTCAGGTCTTAAGGAGCAAATGGAAACATGAAACATGGAGCATAAAAGTACTATTACGGGAGTGTTTTTGAAGTTCACTTATAACAAGTTGAGATTTATGGAATTTACAAGTTGGAGTAGACAAGTTGTATCATCTGGATTTTATAATTGTTATTAATTACTATCAGTAAGTATCTGGTTTTAGGTCATTCTAGCATTTACTAATTGTTTTTTGCTGGGTTTTCAGCCAATATTGAATATTGAGCATGGCAAATGACCTGTGGGATATTTCATGGCAAAATACAATGGGACATAGAGAAAGATGGCCTTTTACATCCTAGAATCTGAAAACTGCCCTCTGTGCAATAAGCATGACCAAGACACTTTCACATGTGGGGGAAAACTCCCGTCTCAGGTGCAGTACCTTGAGTCCTGGAGGCCTCCCTGATGTACTTCTGCAAGTCCTTTAGCTCAGCGTCCATCTGCTCGTAGTCCACATCACGGGCGTCCACTTTGGGCGTGGAGTAAAAGGAAGGGTCAGTGCCCATGTACGAGCACAGCAGCTGTCCTTCTGAACTCAAGGAGACCAGCACGCCTCGCAGCTCCCTGGTAACCACACAACACGAGAGGACTCACATATGACTGTATAGAGCAGGAAATATAACATGGTTGGGATTATTTGCATGTCTGAGATCACTTCCATATATTTTGAGATTGCTCCTCAATAATTCAATACAGGATTAAATAACAGGAATTATAGGAAATAAAAAAGGGTGGCAGATCCTCCACTAGACAAGTTACACAATGTACCTTTAAGTTGTAAACATTGAAACCTTAAGCTTTGAAATTTTGTATCTGGAAAAGATTGAAATACATGTATAACATTTAAGAAGAAATATAGGGCCGCTAGATTACTCGCAGTTGAATCAATCAGCAAATCGCAAAGGCTGAAATTTTGGAAATACATGTACCATAATTACCTCAACAAACAAAATGTTTTTGTCAATTCTTCTGGACGTGTTTAAAATGTAAACTTTGAATAGAATGCTATTAAATCATAAATCACAAAACTAATCACAATGCATGTCAGAAAATTGTATAGATATATTTTCCACAAATCGTTCAGATCCAGTTCTGTGCACATTTTCAATCAATTTGAGAGAAGACTGAACTGAACTGCAAACTGAATCCAAGAATGTCATTCCAGAACCTGTTTGTAGAGGTCTGAACTACAGAGTTATACTATTATACTCTACAAGATAAGACAAACGAGAAAATGAGATGTTTGCAGCAAAAGACTTCAATAATTGTAGACTTTGTGATCTGCTATTTGTGACCATTCATATTGCAACTTTGATTAGATTGCATATGTAATATACTGCATGTTGCAGCCCAAATGGATACAATATAAAATATTCAGGATTATTTACACTATTTATCTGTGCCACTTTTTAACAACTACACCTTAATTAATTAAGCGTGAGGAAAGAGTTAATTCATAATGAACAAAAAAGTTTATTAGGAATGATTCAGGATCAGTTAATTATGTTTTTCTAGGTATTTGTGAGCTATATAACCACCCATAATTGAATAAATGTAAGATAGTGCTGTTTAATGTCATACTGTGGAACATTCTAGACAGAGCAATGACATTTCCATAAAAACAAGTAGGTGACGGACCATCAACCAAAAAGTTACATAGTGCATCTTTAAGTAATTATTAAACCCCAATTATTCTTAACAAACTCTTTGTTCATTATTAATACTTTGCAGACACATCATGCTGGGGATCTTCTTCATGTATGTCTAAGGCAAAATATTCAGCAGTTATCATGGTGACACAATCCGTTAATAAGCATTAGTAAATGCTGCCAAAAAGTTTTAAGATCAAAGTCTGAAAACTCAAGAAAAAATACAAAATGGATTTAAACATTTTCAAGAGCCTCTGATCATTCTGATCTTTCACTTGTAAGATACTTCTTCAACAGCACAAATCAGCTCACCTGTTGTAGTTCCAGTTAAGTCACTTCTTTCCAGTAAAATTTAAACAAAGCTCAGATGAAAAAAAACTCAGACAGAGCAGTGCCTACACTTAGCATCACAACCCCAGGGAATGTTGATGACATCAGCTGCAAAGTATCAATACATTAAGTCTTTGTTCATGCGTTATTGAGGCTAATTAAGGCGCAGTTATTATAAAGAAATGAAAATCACCTAAAACATGATAATCCATTGTCAAACATATTCACAGTGTATTTGTGGGTTTCAGCTTCATAACATTTGGCGATTCCGCACAGCTCTAGACATTAGCACCTGGGACGTTATTAAAATAGACAGACACCAGCAGAATGTGAGGAAAAGCTGACTGATGCAACTGATGTTTAAAGTGAAGTGATTCTTAAGTAGTTACAGATGTGTTACGCTTTCAGGCCAGTGAGTCTTTGTGTGAGGGAGGAGAAGGGAAGAAAGAGGAGGAGAGGGGGTGAACCAGCCACAGACATCCTTTTAGTTAAATATCATAAATTGTCCACCTTAAACGGACTATAAACCACTTCCCATCAATGAGAGAGGCTGTTTTTACACAAGAGGTGGTAATGGTTATTAACAAGGTCTCCATTGTATTCTGGGGGTCATTTACTAGGCTGTTTTGTTCACATTACGGCTTCCAACGGGGTGAGCAGGGCTGTTGGTTTTAGTGTTTTAGTTCCCATGTGCAGTATTCATTTTATTTTTTATTTTATTTATGTATTTATTTAGTTACAATTTAGTTATTTTTAGTTGGACAAAATTTAGTCAAATGTTTTTTTCTTTCTTTTAGTCAACAAAAATCTCATAGGCTTACCAATTTAGTTGGCTAAATTCAGTACTGGTACCACTGGTCTACAAGCAAAATTCTTCCGGAACAAAAGCAGTGACATTTTTCTTGGTTTAGGTCACTAATAAAGAAAAAGTAAGTCAGAAGTGCTGATTGGCTATAGTTTCCAAGATATAGTATTGGGTCAAAATAGGAAATTTATGTAAAATAAGGCAAAAACGGTCGTTTATCAGAAGGTCCAGTGTGTCTACAGGCAACAGTTCTATCTGAAAGCCTGTCTGCACATTCACATACATTCAGTTTAGTATGTCAAGAGTTTTAACATCAAATATGTTTTTATTTCACATAAGAGAGATGCCTCGAAATTGTGTGCACCTGATGTCTTGTTTATTTCTTGAAATATGATTTTTAAGCAAAAATGCCTAAATCTATTGTATAAACAGATGTGATTTTGATGTAAAACAATATCATTAAATATCTTGAATACATTAGCTAACCAGCACAGTTATCAATTGATTTTCAGTTCATCTTATCAACATAAATGAGATTTAGCCACTTTTATCTCGGAAGCAGATCGAGTCCAGTGTACTCTGCAGTGATATCACGCTGGGGATGTTCTACATGTATGTCTACTGGCAGAATGTTCAGCAGTTACAATGGTGGGATAATGCACATATTGGCAAAAACTGTCCAAATGTTTTGATATAGTCAGAAAAAACACATTTTCATGAGCTTGTGATCAATACATACATCCATAGTCCTGTTTGGTGATTTGATTTTCAACAAAAAAAGGTGAGAGTGACACGAACTGAAAAACTGCAAGACTTAGACTTAGACAAACTTTATTGATCCACAAGGGAAATTGTTTTCAGTCTAGCTAGACTGTAGTTTTTAGAGACTTACACTATATTGTCAAAAGTATTCACTAACCCATCCCATGGAATAAAATCAAGCACCCAACAGAACAACTTTGGGATGAATTAGAGCGGAGACCGAGAGTCAGGTCTTCTCATCCAACATCAGAGTGTGACCTCACAAATGTGCTTCTGGAAGAGTGGTCGAAAATTCCCATAAGCACAGTCCTAAACCTTGTGGACAGCCTTCCCAGAAGAGCTGAAAAGAGCTGAAAACGATGGACCCACATCATATTAAACTATGGATTAAGAATGGGATGTAACTTAAATTCATATGTGAGTCAAGGTAGGTGAGCGAATATTTTTGGCAATATAGTGTATTTTCATCAACTAAAAGTACAAATTGCAAAAACAACATGAATGAAAGGAGCAAGTGGAGACTATCCAAGGTCCACTTACAAACTAAAGTTTGTGGTTGACTAAAACTATAAAACTAAAATGACACTTTGCAGCTGATCAACATTATCATCGACATTACCTGGGGCTGTGAAGCTAACTAAAAGCACTACTCTGTTAGAAGCTCTGTTACTCAAGTTAGTCTTAATCTTAATCTGGGTTTTATTTTAACACAATCTGAACAGAAAGAGCTGACTCGGTTGGGACTAGAACAAGTGAGATGATTTGTGCTCTTTTGTCATAGTATGTCATTTTAGTTTTATTTTTAGTCAGTAAAAATATGACCCAAACTATGGCCGAAGAAATTAACACTGCCTATTTAAAATGTAAAATGTGTTAAAGGTTTTATTTAGATTATAATTTGGGCAAAGGATAGCAGTGGACAAAAGCCAAAATACTGCAGTGCCAGTGTCTGTCAATCTGAAACGCTGATTTCAAAATCAGTGCCATTTTGCAAATTTTGTCAACTATAAACAGCATACATGATTTCAAAATAGTTTGTATGGAGGGCAAAATCATCAATACAATTTAAATTTCAATATCTGATTTTTACAGTCATAAAAACTGAACTACTTAATTTTACATTTTAAGAGCTTCAAATTTACTCCTCATTTACTTTATGCATTCTGAGCATCCTAAATATTCACCGCAATGAGTTTATAAGCAACTTTCAGGTGTCAGAGCAGAGTTTTGCTAACAACAGTTGACTTCCTCATTACTGGACATAAAGTGCTTTATAATTAGATGCAAAACACTACACATTGGACTTACTTTGATCTCAAGAGCTGCTTATAGATACGTATCTGTATGAGGGCATGAAAAATGTACTCAAATACGTGGAAAAACGAGTACAGGCCCTTTAAAAATGCATATAGAATTCTTGAGGGGCATTATTATTGCTGGAGTCATACACGTCTAAAGTATTTACCCATGTGACAGGTTTATTAGTTATTAACAATGCACTTGAGCAGGTACAGAAAAGCTGGAAGTTCAGTTCTTGGAAAATACCAAGGATGTAGTATGCACAAACTTGACAAATGTCCAACAGCACTAAATTCCACCTTGTATAAAATGAGAAATGTCCGAGTTCACATCCTTACGCTGGCGTATATACTGTACACATCTGGCTCGGAGTGATTAAAATAGACATAAATTGGCGTGTTGTTAGCAGATATTAGAAATGCTCCTTCACATAAACAGACTTTGCTTAGGCGGCTGGCCCGGTTATACCAAGGGCTGCCAAGGTATATTTGGCTCTTCACTTCAGCACATCCAGCTTTTCCCATACATTGATTTATTTGTGACAATCTCTCTCCCACACGTATTGACAAGTGTGCGAGCTGTGAAAACCCCCACCTCTTCACACGCTCTGGATCTGATCACAAATCACATGGCTGTGGTCTGCTCTTAGAGCTATTCCCAGCAACTAGGACAGCTGAGTTTACAAATGGCCAGTTTCAGGAACACCTCGCACCAGTCAAGACCCCCAAAAAACTCACAAATTTAAGGAAGCGTGTTAAATGTTATTAAGTCATTTGCTAATAATGACAGATACGGATAGTTTCGCAAAGGAAAACTGTGATCTTGTGAATAGCAAAAGCAGCTGGTCATAATTCTTGTCATGTTAGTCTTGTGGCAAATATGAATAAGAAGAATATGAATAAGTTTAATGATTCTTATCTAGCAACTGTCTGTTGAAATCTGTGGATTAAATGTGTACTATGAAATTCAACTTATCTAGCTTGCATTTATTCAATAGCTGGTGTGTTTCTAAAACACATTGAACTACATATAACACCAATTATTAGGCTCCTATTCTTACTATGAATGGGGCCTCTCCACAAATCTGGCCTGTAACTTGGTCTGCTATTGAACAGAAGAAGAGAAGAGAAGAAGACACGCTTTATTCATCCCCGTAGGGAAATTATTTCTCTGCATTTGACCCATCCTTCACGAGCAGTGGGCAGCTCGTCTTTCAGGCGCCCGGGGACCATCTCCATGATCTTATTGCTCGGTTTGGTCAGGACCACAGCTGGAGGATTTTACCTGGAGCATGTTTTGGGTTTTGTTAGATGCTTGTCTGAATAAGTTTATTGCCACACTGTGAAATATTCCAGGCAAAGCTATTACGTCTACATGGAGACTAGCTCTTTGAAAACCCTCCACCAGAAAAGTGACATAGTGCACTTTTAATGAAGTCACTGTACTAAAAACTATGATGCTCAGTTGGATTAAAATTGTCAAAAGTAGAACGACTTTGCTAGAAGAAAAAATGCGTTTCCCAATTACTTTCTGTGTAGTGCGCATTCATATCGAGTGCAAATAAATGTGCAAATCAACACGGAGAGCTTGACTTGGTCATTTTGGGTGGGAACTATTTTTCAGTGCGGAAAAAGACAGACGAAGCACACACCACGCTGCGTAACAGGGGAACTCCCTTCCTGGTGCGTAACAGGGATTCCCCTGTCAGCGTGGTGTGTGCTAATTGGGAAACGCATCGAGCAAATTAATTCCTTTTGGCCAAAATCTTTCTCTGGCGACGTTAGACTCCAGTCTAACGCGGAGTACCTGCAGATACCGCGGCGGTCAGTGCTGACAGACCTGGACAATGGCTGGGTCACCAGAAAAATGCTTTCCACCACTTATTTTAGTCTCTGGACTGTGGGGAGATGCCCAAGTTTGACCTGGGGGTGGCATATCCCTTTAAAGGAGCTTTTCTGGTGGAAGGTCACCTGCTTGTCTCCATGGAGATGGAGATTGCTTAGCCTGGACTGTTCCACAATATGCCATTAAACTTATCACTGTGGAGACAACCAGCTGATGTCAGATCTGTGAAAAGGCGACCTCATTAGAATGTATGTTTTTCAAGGAATTTTCAATCACAGAAACACCTGTAATTGAGAAAATGCAACATTGCTAAGTTTAAACGCCATACTCTGAAACATTCAGGAAAAACAGTAAAACCTCCATGGAGACAAGCAGCTATCATAACATCCACCAGAAAAGTTACTTAGTGCACATTTAAGATGCTCTGTGAAATTAATCTGGATTTGAAAACTTTTGCCTGTCACCATGTATCAATCTCATACAACTAAAATTATTAACTCAATATTATATTATATTATATTATATTATATTAGATTAGATTATATTAGATTATATTATATTATATTATATTATATTAGATTAGATTAGATTAGATTAGATTAGATTAGATTAGATTAGATTATTAATTCGATGTATTATATCTTTCGTTTTATTGCTTCTTCTTCAGTTCTGGTCAGACGCTGGTGGACACTGCCTATATCTGCCTGAAGGGGGCGCCAACTACAGTGAAATGACTCTGAGACTACCACACCTACTTGCCTACAGTTGGTGTTAGTTAGGTGGGCCTGTTAGATGTGCAATGGGAGTGGAGTGTGGGTCTTGTTAGCAGAACCATTCAGGACCATAATGGTGTTTTCACACCTCTGGACCTGATCTGCTGCACTATTGTTTTCTTTGTTTGTTCTGATTTAGGTTTGAGGATAGAGTTATAGATGGAGACACATGATGTCTGAGACCTCCATTTCTGTTCAAGGAAGGATTCTCTTTCTTGACAAAAATAGCCTCTTTAACTCCCTGCTCCCTGAAGCAGCAGCTTGGATGAGCTGCGAAACGTATTCAGCCAAATAAGCTTTTGTCTAGTTGACAAATTGAATTTCTCCTTTTGCCATTTTATGATATTATATTAGAAAATCAAATCCCTCATAACATAGCACAGAGCTGCCATTATAACCATTTGCTGTGGGCGTTTCTGTGCGTGCATTTGTGCCGTGTCCTCTCCCACAGTGCCATGGCGAGGGCACGATGACTATCAACAGCTTTAGAACAACACTGCCTGGGCCTAAACCAAACAGCTCGCCAGGCCACCACTATCTGCAGCATCTAAAGCATACACTGGGAAACCGCATCATTTTTCACCCATGTTTGCCTTCTGTCCTTTAATTGTATCAAATTGTGCTGTGATTGTTGCTTGGGAGAGAGATGAATAAAAATGACGGGCCAGATGGGAAGATTTATGGGTTTATTTCTTAATAGTTATTCAGTGGATTTCACAGGCTGATAAACCACAAAGCTATTAGGTTGCGTGCATTTATGCCAACTGCTTTTGGGGGTTTGGGGAAGAGGAAATTTAAGTACATATGATAGAAGAAAAGTAGTGTTGAGTCCTAAAAAGGTAATCAATACACAAAACTCCATACAAAATGCAAGTAAAATTTACTCAAAGATTTCCTGACTGTTTAAAGATTAATTTACCACATTGCTGCATTGTCATATATTTTTATTTGTCAAAAATAATTGTATATCAGACATGCTTTAGCCTATATTTACCACATGTTTGCTATAAGGGTTTCAGCTTAGACTTAAACAAACTACATTGATCCAAAAGGGAAACTGTTTGGACACAGTAGCTCACACATCACAATAAAATATAATAACAAAGAGAAAAAATCGAAATGGTAATACAAAATTCAAAATAAGTAGCAAAAACACCAAAAGACTGCTGTCAAATAAGGCACAGTTATATAAAAATTAAGATAAAGCTTTTGTCACCATAAAAAAAAAATCTTTAGTTTTAAATTGTTAAATGTTATGATAACAGTCCTCATTTAAAACATGATCTGAGAAAGATCTATTGATCATTCATTGATTATTTGTCAGATAACATTTCTGTGTACAGTATTGTTGCTAACAGCCATGTACCTCCCTAGTCACATTTTCCAACCAGGAAGTAAACTTTTAAACCTAAAAATGTCCAAACTGGGGAAAAAATCTTAAATATAAGGACCTTAACTGTGTTTTAGTCAAATGAGTAGTCTAACTTTTGGTTGGGAGTAAGTGTGCAGGCTTGTTCCCTTTAGTAGCTTAGCACCTATTTGTTTTATGATGAACAGTCCTATTTTTCCATCATTCACAAACCCATGGATAAGTGATGGGGAATTGACAATTACAAGATAAAATTGTCGTGAGATTCTAAGCACATAAGGAGAACGATGTGGCAATATTTATTTCCTAATCTGAACATTTGGCATTGTCATGAAAGGGATGTACTCTGGGAAACTGCACATCTTTGAGAAGCTGTGTTATGAACGGTGCATAAAAAGGTGATCTAATGTGTATTTATGAGGGTTATATAACTGTCTATCATATATAAACATGTTAGAAGCAGAAGGATTTTGGTGGAAGAAAAAAAACTTGGTGACCTTGTGACATCTCCATAAGCATATTCTGAAATTTATAGGATTCTAGTACTAATAGCGCATGTCATATTTCTTAAATGTGAGCAATCCAGTTCTCCTGGATGGATTTAAAGGTGCACTTTGTGACTTTTCTGGTGGGAAACTGCACATCTTTGAGAATCTGTGCGTTCTGAATGGTGCATAAAATGGTGATCTAATATGTATTTAGGAGAGTTATACTTACGGGAAGTTGGCGACTCGGACAGCTATGGGCACAAATGGTAATTGAGCTGCCCACTTCAAAGTGACGTCCTGGTAAACCAGCAGCATGTTGGTGTGGTTACCCAGCAACAGGTTAGTGGTGCCATCCGTCACTGAAGAGACAGAAGAGACAGGAAATTATAGTGTGGGGGATCAGATACAACCATTATTGTCAGTGTACATGTAGGCCTTGTAATAAAAGCTGAGGGACCCTAAAAAAAGTTGTACAATAGGATAATGGTCCTATATTATTATTGACTTTTGAGAGCTTTAAGCCATGTTAGAATGTTATTACCTCCTCAAAAACATACCTGGAGTTGTGTTTTGTTTCATTCACATATGTTTAAGTATCCCTTTATTATTAGTCTGTCTCCAAAGCTCAAAATGCTCTGTTCTGAAACCTTGTGATGTCATGAAGTGGTAGTTTTCAAGTTAACAGCTACCCTTTACCTCTTGTTCAGTAGAGATTGGCAATTCAGGGCTGAAATTATCCAAATGATTCTGGTGAATTACAACACAGTCCCTTTATTACCACATGACATCACAAGGTGGAACAGAGTGTTTTCTGTTTGAGAGAAGAACCCTAAAATGCAGAGTCTGTGTGTTAAATACAAATGTAGAGTTTGTTAAAACAAAACACAACTCGAGGTATGTTTGTGATGAGGAAACAACACTATAACATAGATCAGAAAACAGCTTTAATGTATATGAGCCCTTTAATCAACACGGGATCCAGAACATACAATTGTACGATACTTGACAAAGTTGTGAGTCTGGTCACTGTTGAATCTCCCCAAGTTCAGTTCAGATTTGTCCATATCAAAACAAATGTCCGCTCATGAGGAAAACATAAAGCAAAGGAGGCGCGACGGAGGGAGTGGTGACTAGACCAATACCCCTCTGTATACGAAATACAGTAGAAATACAAAAGAAAAAAACATGTTGTAAAATGTTCCAAGTTCATTCCAAGTTCCTCTTCAACCATTCAAATTAGACTTCATGTAACCTGCAGTTTAATCCAGAAAGTTTCAGTAAGGTTCAGAATCTCATTTACAGGAGAGGTCGTCTGTGGTGCTACGCAGAATGAAACCTGGGACCGTCTTTTGTGAGGGATAAGCACTATTCCACTGTGCCACAGTTTATTTCTATGAGCAGTGGAGGCAGCCCATACATATCAAAGTCTCTGGTCCGATTTCTGGACAAAGGAGTGGAGAAGAGTATAGTAGACTAGAGTATACTAGACGCAAACCACATTTCATTTGCAAATTTGTCTATTAAACAATTTAGTCAAAATTGGCTAATGTAAAAAGAAAAAAAAGAAAAAAACATCTAGACAAATCCCTGATGTATGTACACAATGTAAATTAGAAAATGTGAAATGGCTAACAATGTAAATTAGTTACTAGTTTTATGTAATTTTGCTTCTTTAAATGACAAATATTATGCCTGATTTCTATTGTATTGTTATTGGCCCTTAACATGTTCTTGTACCTCTGCTTTGGCATCTCATGTTTTAGAAATTAAAATAATGGCTTTGTAAGGAATCACACACTATTTCCCAGCTTGGGGGCTACCCGTACTGTGATCCAGTACAGCACGCCACCTGCTGGCAGCATAGAGAAGACAATTAACTAGCTGTGGAAAAAGGAGAAAATGTTTCGCAGCTTCAGTTGTGGTCAGAGTGCTGGAGGACACAGCCTATATCCACCCACAGGGAGGAGCTACTCCCTACAATGAAATTAAACTAGCTGATAAGTGACATGCCCAGAGATGTCAATATAAACATCAGTGTTGGGAGTAACTTGTTACAAAAGTAATTAATTACTGTAATGCATTACTTTTTGGTGTAACGCAGTAATGTAACGCACTATAGGCAAGAAAATCTGTAATATATTACTTGTTACTATGCCAGTAACGCACATTACAATGCATTTTTAACCTGCTTTGTTTTTGTGGGTTTTGCGTTTTCTTCATACAAAGTTTGCGGATCACCGCAAGATAATAATAATAATAATAATACATTTTATTTATAAAGCGCTTTTCAAGACACTCAAAGACGCTAAATCAGCTACTGAATCTGATAAGTCCGCGCAGAACATTACATTTCATACAAAGTTCCGCGAGATCAGCTAGTGATATAAAAGTCCACGCAGACCATTCCATTTCCTTTTACTTCGTCTCCAACTGGCAGACTGACAAAGGATGACAGAACCAGAAGAATCGGATAGTGCTAGCTCCTTTTCAAGATGGGCATACGCCCACTACTTTCACTTCGTTCAAAATAAGGACTCCAAGAACATTTTAGTTAAATGCACACTGTGTGTGAATCCCAAACCTCTTTCCACGTCGAAATGCAGTACAAGCAATTTGACGAAGCACTTGCAGAGGTGCCATAGCACCACGAAATTAGTCAGGAAAGGAGGGGATGGAACAGGGAACGATACAACCCAGGTGAAAGTCATGACACATGAGAGATTTGCACTGTAGATTGCCAAATCCTTATTTCCAGTCATTTTGGTGAGAGTAACTAAAGTAATGCAAAAGTAGTGTAATGCCTTACTTTTTATTTAGAGTAATATTGTAATATAAGGCATTACTTTAAAATGACAGTAACAGATAATAAGTAGTGCATTACAGTTTTTGAGTAACTTGCCCAACACTGATAAACATGCAGCGGTAATGAATGTGATTTGATGGCAGAGATTCTTAGAACAAGTCTGGTGATGATTTACATGATTACAGTAATGTTGCATACATGACTTTCAGCATTTTTGACTGTGAAAATCCACACACTAGTCCCCAAATGTTGAACTTTACGCATTAGGGTTTTCACTCATGAGCCAAAAGGAGGTCTGTGCATAGAGAGAGGAGAGGTAAGTAAGCTTGAGGAAGGTTGTGGAAGTTTGAGTTTTTTTCATAAATGAGACCTCAGGCCATCTACACCCCAGGGCATCTACACCCCAGGGCATCTACACCCCAGGGCATCTACAACCCAGGGCATCTACACCCCAGGGCATCTACAACCCAGGGCATCTACACCCCAGGGCATCTACAACCCAGGGCATCTACAACCCAGGGCATCTACACCCCAGGGCATCTACACCCCAGGGCATCTACAACCCAGGGCATCTACACCCCAGGGCATCTACACCCCAGGGCATCTACAACCCAGGGCATCTACAACCCAGGGCACCTATACCCCAGGGCATCTACACCCCAGGGCATCTACACCCCAGGGCACCTACAACCCAGGGCACCTACACCCCAGGGCATCTACACCCCAGGGCATCTATAACCTAGGGCATCTACACCCCAGGGCATCTACACCCCAGGGTACCTACAACCCAGGGCACCTACAACCCAGGGCATCTACACCCCAGGGCACCTACAACCCAGGGCATCTATACCCCAGGGCATCTATACCCCAGGGTATCTACACCCCAGGGCACCTACAACCCAGGGCATCTATACCCCAGGGTATCTACACCCCAGGGCACCTACAACCCAGGGCATCTATACCCCAGGGCATCTACACCCCAGGGCACTTACAACCCAGGACATCTATACCCCAGGGCATCTACACCCCAGGACACCTACAACCCAGGGCATCTATACCCCTGGGCATCTACACCCCAGGGCATCTACACCCCAGGACACCTACAACCCAGGGCATCTATACCCCAGGGCATCTATACCCCAGGGCACCTACAACCCAGGGCACGTACACCCCAGGGCATGTACACCCCAGGGCATCTATACCCCAGGTCATCTACACCCCAGGGCATCTACATGTGACGCAACAATCCTGAGGTTCTCTGTGGTTCAGTGGCAAAGGAGTTTTTGTAAAATTTCCTACAGAGGATTAAGTAAACTAGCGTTAATGGAGCAAATTACAACTACAGCATGTTTTGGTTGAGGAAACGGTCATTTGTGGTTTCATCTTCATGTTATATGCAACATTTTGAGGGCTTTTTCCCATTCAAAAGATAATATTTAGTTTAAAAATGTTAATCTATATGTCTACAATCCACATTTTTCATCATTCATCATGAAACCCATGGATAATATGGTTTAAAACAAAAAAAGTCAAATATGTGTCCTTTAAAGATCCCATGACATGGTACTTCTTGATGCTTTTATATGGCGCCTTAATGGTTCCCTAATACTGTAAATGAATCCTTCTTCAAAATCAAGCCTCAGTGCATGAGAAAGACCCATGAACACAGGTAGGGTCAAAAAATCTCTCTCTGAACACTTTATTCTGGGCGTTGTTGCTTGAATGCAAATGAGAAGGACAGAGATATGCCAGAGCGGCATTTGCATTTTTTCTTCAGTGTGACGTCACATAGTTTCCTTGTTCAGAATCGCCCGTTTGGGCTGTCTTTTTTTCAAACGCAGAAAAGGACCACAAATGCTCAGTTTACACATTTCGCAACTTTTAGCCATGGGGGGGCGGGGGCCTAAACAGGGTAGGGGAGCTCACATTAACGTTCAAAAACCTCAGAAAGTGAAAATTTCATGCCATGGGACCTTTAATGAATAGTATACATTTATACTAACAATTACCCTGCTAGAGTCTGAGAAGCTGCCTTAGGGTCAGGCTAATACACTGTACATCACTGACATCATCTATTGAGGCAAGGCCAGCTTCTCCAAGTCCAACAAATCAAACATTATAGCGACATATCCACTTTCTCCACTAACTTGTGAAACATTTTAGATTTCATACACACACATACCACCAATAGAGCAGCTACCACCTAGAGAGATCTGAAGTGACGGCCACACGCAAAACAAACATGACCACCTCAGAATGGGTGATATTATATAGTAGGCTAAGAGTGGTCAGCCGGGTGGTACACAGTAGGGGTCAAAATGACAGAGCGTAGACTTTGCCACATAAAAGCAAACATACACCTTCCCCTTTCCACATAGTTATAATTACAATCTAATTACAATGGCCTAACTATGGGAGCACGTCTAAAATATCAACGCTTTCCTTGTTAGCCTTGCCCAGCTACTATTTATATGTTCTCATCTATGGCTACACCCTCTATTAACCTGGGTAATATTTCAAATCCTTTTATTTTCTTTTGCTTCCTTCGAAATTTATGTGGCTTTCAATTCTCAAATGTCGTAAAAAAAGGGGCAGAGATAAATAGCCATAGTAAAAGCCATGATTCAGAACAAGTGAGGTTAGGAAATGCACAGGAGTGTGTAATCTATACCTGTCAAAGCCAAGGTTTGTGGGCCAAACTCATGCATGGAAAATTTCACTTTTATCTAGCCAAAAAAACATTTGGATGGTTAATATGCTGGCCGGAGAAGATTGTAACAGGTGGTAGGTTAAAATAAAAGTACGGAAATAGATTCTGAAAAATTAACTGGGTATTGAAATGGTGTATGCATGATTTTGGGCAAAGAAGTAAATCCTCTTGCTAAGAATAATTGTTTTCTATTTAATCAAAGTAGCAAAAAACAGTAACAGTTTAACATATGTGACCATCTCATGTTTTTTTCAACATTTTTTTCTAGATTTTGGTTTGATTATGGTTGGTTAACTTTTATTTTATGTTAAATCTCTATTAAAAAGTGTACATAGTTCAGAGGCATGGCAGAGGCTAATCAGAAATAGGGCAAGTAATGATCATTAAAACACACACATTATGAAAATGTTTGATATTCAAATTTCAAAGATTTATTTTTATGCGTGGTACACTTGTGACTGTTTATTTTATTTTAAACCTTGATTAAAAGTTGTCATAGTTCAAAAGCATGGCGGAGGCTAATCAGTAATAAGGCACACTATTTTTAAAAATGTTGTTTTTTTTAAGTTTTTTATGGATGGTAAACTCGAGGCTCTTTGTTTATTTTATTAAATTTTAAATCTCTCTCAAAAAAGTTGACATAGTTCAGAGGCATGGTGGAGGCTAAACAGCAAAAGGGTAATGCTAATAAAAAAAACACAATAAAAAAATATGAATATATTTAGTTAATTTTTCATGGGTGGTAAACTTGAATTTTATTTTAAAGCTGTATTGAGAAGTTCACATAGTTCAGAGACATGGTGGAGGCTAATCAACAGTGGAGCAAGCCAATTTTTTAAGGCTGGTAAACTTAAACTGTTTTTAAGGGTGGGGGGGGGGGGGGGGGTTAACCTGAAAGTTATTTGATGACTGGAAGTTTGGCGGTTCTCCTGCTCCGTTACTTCTGGCTACTCGTATATCCTTAGGCAAAATCATTCCCCTTCATCACACCGAGTTCTGCACTTGTGAACACCACTTATCATAGCAATCCAACAGTACTTTGAGTCCTGTTGAAATCCACTGTAGCACTTTGGCCTTTATTTGATCAAAACGCTGAGAGCTGCTGTCGGGAGATTTATTGAAGTCTCATGTGGCACTGCTTACATGGGGTCAAGTTGGACAATATATTTTCAATTGTGGACATGGTAGTGCAGATGTTCCCATGACTCAGTGAGATCTCCTCTGTGATAGATTTGTGAGTGGTTTTTGATCATTGACAGCAGTTGCATCCCAGTACAAGCTGCTTTTGTTGGGCTGGCACATCATGCAGTCAATATGATATACTGCTTCCAACTGTCATTTGAATAATCCCAATAGTCTGGAGCAAATATGAAAAATCAAAGTCTCTTTGAAAGCGGAGATATTTTAATTTTGTAGAATTAGAAACAGATACGAGGGAAAGAGAGTGGCAACGCTACAGCCTCCTGCCATTTTGCCATCTGGTTGGTTTGGTCTCGTCATTACTTTAAATCCTTATTCATTCAGACAAACTACTTGATTTTGGAGATGATAATGCAATAGAAAACTTATTTGTTTTTTAGTTAGTAGCAATGAAAAGTTGGATTTAAATGTGTATATTTTTTGCCACTGTAAACATAATAGTAGGCCTGCACATACATTAAAGGTTTGTCAGGGACATTTATAACAGACTGTATAAGGACAAAGACAAAAACAAGTAATGAGTAATTAATTAAGTTACATTACAATTATTGTCAAAATATTTTCAATTGATTTGAGTAAGCAAATGTTGGTTTGCCCTATGTTCCTAAATTGTATTGTTTTAAAGATGACATTGTGACCTCTCCCTGATGACATGGATCTTCTAGTATCTATCCTAGTTCTTCTATCCATTCTAACCCCCATCCCAGTGTACTGTTGAGCCTCCATAAAACTGTTATGTGGTGATGTACGAGTGCTTACGTACATGATGCATAAGGGAGAAAGCAGCTTGGGTTGTACTCCAGTTTCTTCATGAAGCGTATCTGACCGTTGTCACGAAGACAATACAGGTTCCTCTCCCCCAGAACGAAGATGGAGGAAGAGGAGTGAGAGAAGGAGGGCACGGACAGCTCCAGGGCCTGCTCTCCAAGAACTAAAGTCCAGTCAGGCTACAACAGAGAAAGAGTTCCATTTTTCAAACACTGTACTAAACGTATTTTAGACATACGTGATATTTTAGAAAGACATGATGTAGGTCTGCACTAAAAAAATAAATACATGACAATTATTTCCAACCTACCGTCAACCTCTTGCCTCCACTTTTCACAGGCAGGTCAGGGTCTTGTCTGCTCTCAGCTTCTGTGGCCACTGCCAGCGTTTCATACCTGTGAATCAACAACACACTTAAAAATACTGGTACAGGGTGCTTCACACTGTTGTCCATTTCAGTATGTGATTCTTTGTCTGTCATTATTTGTACAGCACTTTTCGCACATACAAATAACAGAAAAACATATTCATCATAAAAATATATTTTTTTAAATGTATAAATTATTATTTTGTCTTGCAAGTTTTAAGACATGTTAGAATGCTGCGGAAAAAGTCCCTCCGTCGTCCAGGTAGAATGCTGTTTTCTTTCTTTTGTTTAATTTGTACATGACCATATTGCCCACTGAAAAATTCTAAGATGTATAGAGACTTTATAGTAGCTCTTCTGTAAATAGTCCGACAAGCTGCTTAATGGATGGCTGCCAATAGTAAAACCTTGTGATCAGTCAAACCATAACTATTTCCTATTTCCTGTCATAGCAAGTGGCCTGCAGATTAAAAGGGCCAGGGTTATAGGCTTTGGATTTGATATTGTCATTAATACTAAAATAACACCACTATACAGTATGTACCAGTACCACCTTTCTCTATTTAATGATGGCTGTCCAGCCATGAGGTACTGACCGGACAGGAAGGGAGAGTTGGAGCCACTTTGATTAATGCAAGTACTAGAAAAGGCCAGTGATACAAAGCGTACAGTGTTCCGACTGACAAATGAAAAAGGCAATGCTGAAGGATTTGAGGAAAATATCTACTGTAATTTAGATTTTTCTGACAAGCATTGTGATTTGATGTTTTAAAAACAGAATTCTGATCAAATTTTACACTTTAAGCCTTTAGGTCTGAAATAGGCCTATGAAGTAATAAAATAATCATATATACAGTATTTCAGAACATGTTTGTAGTAGATATTCGACTAAAAATTATCTAAAAAATGTCTCTCTATGAATCACTAGACTACACCTGCACAGGAGTTCATGCATCCATTTATGCATAAAATGTATTATTTATATAAAGACAGATTCAGTTTGTGAATCATGAGTTTAATGCCTTGCCTTTTTACAAATAAATACCAAAAAATACCAACTCTTCAGCTAACTTACTCACTCACAAACTTCTTTTTTCCTGCTGTTGTCCATTGACCAATTAATCGACTAAACTACTAAAGGCCTACAGACCTAATTTGTACAGATCTGAATTACAGGGTTTGCACTTTTTACACAGAATAAAACAGGATATTTTGTAGTTTGTCAAGGAAATACTTAAAAGATTGCTGCTTTTGAAATGTGATAATTCTGTGCATTCCAATTTACGATTTTGATTCAGTTGTGATTAATCGCAACCCAATCCTAAATGTTCAATTACAGGTGTTTTGAGTGTCAAAATGTACCTTTAAATATATGCATTCTTACTGTGAGTGGGCGCGTTTCTCCAGAGATCTGACCTGTAACTTGGTCTAGTCTAGTGGCAGCACCTGCTTATCTACCTATCATGTTATACAGTGAGGTAACGCTAATATGTCTCTAATATGGCTCAACGATTTAGGAAAATATCAAATAGCAATTTTTCTCACAAGCATAAACGCATCCAGCAGAATTGAAAGAAAAGGTTGAAAGATCGATTGACAAACGAATACAAGAATCACATTTCAGAACATGTTTATACACATCTAAATTACAGGGTTAGCAGAAATTTTGTGGGTTGTGGAGGAAATTATGGAACTTCAAAAATTGCAGCCTTCGCGATTAATCTTGCAACTCAAACCTAACGTGCAAACTTCTTTCCAAATGTTCACATTTACTCAAGCTAAAAATACAAAATACAGGTCATTCAGCGCTGAAAACATCCCAAGCAAACATAAACCAGGAGCAACCCAGTCTTTTTAAAGGCACAAGCTGAGCGTTATGTCACAGGTGGAGCCAAAGGGCCTTCTCATTGATATGAAAGGGAACTCTTGGCCAAACACGCCGATTTACTTTTGGCATATTCATCAACTAAACATGGACACATTCTAAATATACTGACAGTGTACCAGTATACGCACTTGCTAACCTCTGTGTCATGAACAAACTGCAGCTCAACGCCATGGCCAAAACTCACACAGTCCAGCGCTAAAACATCAAGTTAACACTGACGAGGCCAGCGGGCTAAATAAACCAGTTGTTTGACCAGTCATCTGATATGCAATCCGAGCTGCTCTGGTGATCTGGTCCATTTGATATAGAAGACTATGATGCTTTCACACCTTCATACTGGAAGAACTGTACCTGCATTATGCTAAGGAATATGGACGAGTGATATATATATATTCGATACCGATATTCGTTAGTGATATTTTTTGGCACTGCCCCAGCCTGTGGGTGCATTCCCAGTTTGTCCTCAGCGCATCATATTTGTCTTTGACTCATGAGTTAATAATGTTAATAATGAAAAAATAGAAGAGCGCTACATGAGTGATCACACAAATATGTAGCAAATGTTTTATATCCCAAATAAATACAAAATTAATTTATCTTCACACAAAAAAATAATAATAATTTGTGATCTTTACTTCTAACTTACTTTAACTACTAACTTAAATATGCATTGTGTACGTTTTCTGGTGGAGGGTCCATCAAATGCTTTTCTTCATGGAGATGTTATTGCTTTGGCTGGAATGTTTCACAGTATGGCATTAAACCTTTCAATCTTCATGGAGACCAAATCAGACCAAGTTACAGGTCAAATCTGTGGAAAGGCAACCAGAATGTCTGTTTTTCTAGGTATTTTTGAGCTATAAACCCACTTGCAATTGAATAAATGCATGATAGAGTTGTTTACTGTTATACTGTGTGGAGTATTGCAGGCAGAGCAATGACATATCCATAGAAACGAGCTAGTGATGGAAAGTTACATAGTGCATCTTTTAAAATAAATTCGTGGGCCTTGTTATGGATTTGAAAAGCTACAGTATACAGTATTGTATTGGTATTGGCAAAAATTGGTTATTGATCACAGCAGCAAATCCAAGATCGAGTATCGGTATCGGGTCAAAAAATCTATATGTCTGCTAAGGAATTATAAAATATGAAAGTGCATATATTAGACTATTAATTTCATTAAAACTAATATTTTCCTAAAACCTTTGCCTATTTTTTTTGTAATTTACCATTTTTCTTCCTGGTTGGGCATGGGCAGCAGATATGACACCCGCAGAGGTAAACCAAAACTTAAATTACAGAATAGCTATGAGAATACAAATAGATGACAACACTTTCGTTTTGTTAAACAAAGCTTTAAAACTGAAAACGTCTCCTCGCCCATAAATTATCCCTGCATGTTTTATGGAATTTTCAATGCTGATGACATAGGTAGAGATATTCCATTTTAGAACTCACCACAAACTGATGTACAACAATGATAATATTTACCACGGGCACTATACTATCCCACCAATCCAAGTAATAATTAGAAAAACATTAAAACCTGTGATATGCACAGACTTCAAAACCACTCACTTCAATTGTCTGTCATTTATCCATCACTTTACCACAACTTACCATTAAACAGACCAACGTTACGCTGTAATTAACGAGTAATTTATGTTAGCACACAAGCACATATTGGCTTAATAACCTCCTTTAAGTGGTGACTCCCATTTGCCCTCTGCTACAGTTACTATGTCTACACAGACATTGCCAGCAGCAATGAAAGAGATGTGAAGTCAGTATTTCCAGAAGAGTATCTATGGGAGGTTCTTGATACAGTTTGGGGGGAAGATAACAAACAGCTGTGGGGTCTGGGAGAGAGGCGTGTGAGGGCAGAGGGGGTGCTCTGCGCTCTGTCCACGGGAGATCAGGACTGAAGAGGGGCAGCTGCGCACCCAATGGACCACAAGGAGTTGAAAATAAGTCAGTCAGTAGTCAAGTAGTTTATTTATATAGCACATTTAAAACAACTGTAACAAGTTGCACCAAAGCTCTTTACAGCATTAAACACATCATAGTGAAAGAATAAAACAAGTGTAAAATATATAAAATATTACATAAAAGAGTGGCTTAATACACAAAGATAAAAGTCTAAAGTTGACTTCAGAGTAGAACTCATCGGCAGTTGATGTGTTTTTAGCAGGGTTGTAAAGTGAGGTGGGGAGGAGCATGATCTCAGATGAAGAGGGAGGACATTCCAAAGCTTAGGGGCCACAACAGAGAAAGCTCGGCCTCCCTTGGTTTTGAGGCGGGATGGTGGGAAGGACAGTAGGTTGAGAGAGTTTGACCTGAGAGACTGAGGAACAGTGTGTGGGGTTAAAAGATCAGTGATGTACTGTGGCCCAAGTGAGCTGAGTGATTTAAAAACAAATAATAAGATTTTAAAATTAATTCTGTATTGGGCTGTGTTGGGCTAGGATGGGTGTAATATGGTTTCTCTTTGGACCCGGTGAGTCTGACAGCAGCATTTTGGACTAACTGTAACCTACTGAGGGAGGATTGTGGGAGGCCTGAATATAGCGAGTTGCAGTAGTCCAGTCTATTGGTTATAAAACCGTGTATGATTGTTTCAAAGTTACTGCATGTTAGGATTGGTTTTAATTTTGCGATTTGTCTTAGCTGAAAAAGTCCCTGCCTCAAAAGGAGGAGTTCAAGTATCTCGGGGTCTGGTTCACGAGTGAGGGGAGGATGGAGCATGAGATTGACAGGCGGATCAGTGCAGTGTCGGCAGTGATGTGGTCACTGTATCGGACCGTTGAAGAGAGCTCTCGATTTTTTTTTTTTCTCGATTTACTGGTCAATCTACGTTCCTACCCTCACCTATGGTCATGAGCTCTGGGTAATGACCAAAAGGACCAGATCGCTGAAAAGAGTTTCCTCCGCAGCGTGGCTGGGTACTCCTTTAGAGATAGGGTGACAAGCTCAGTCACACAGGAGGAACTTCAAGTAGAGCCGCTGCTCATCCATGTGGAGAGGAGCAGCTGAGGTGGCTCGGGCATCTGTTCGGGACGCCTCTTGGATGCCTTCCTAGGGAGGTGTTCCGGGCATGTCCCACTAGGAGGAGGCCCCAGGGAAGACCCAGGACACGCTGGTGGGACTATGTCTCTCAGCTGGCCTGGGAATGCCTTCGGGCCCCCGAGGAGCTGGAGGAAGGTGTCCAGGATGGCGGAAGTCTGGAAGTCCCTGCTTAGACTGCTTCCCCTGCGACCCGGCCCCGGATAAGAAGAAGAAAATGGATGGATGATGCCAAGTTGGTACAGATTCATAGTTTTTTTATGACGCTGTCGTCTGCTGGGCCCCGAGCAGCACAGAACGGGACAGGAAGAGACTTAATAAGCTGGTCAGGAGGGCCAGCTCTGTCCTGGGCTGTCCTCTGAACTCTGTAGAGGAGGTGGCTGAGAGGAGGGTACTGGACAAATTCACGTCCATCATGAACGACACCTCTCACCCTCTGCACCGGACTGTAGAGGAGCTGAGCAGCTCCTTCAGCAGCCGACTGAGGCACCCCCAGTGCAAGAAGGAGCACTACTGCAGATCCTTCACCCCCACCGCCATCAGACTGTACAACTCCACTGTAGAGTCTAGACATGCAATATTTTCTATACTCTCTTTTTACTTATTTTTATTATCATTACTATTTGTCTGCTGCACTTTCTCTTCAAACTTTCTTTTACACTAAACACCTGGAGCTAATGTGACAAGTGAATTTCTCCTGTGCGAGATCAATAAAGTCTGATCTGATTTTATCTTAGTTGAGCTGTGCAGTGTATATAATACTAATCTATTGTTATAATCTGAAAGTTTGAAAAAGAGGCAGGACCCAGGACATATAAACATCAACCCTAAATACAATGTCTAGTATTGTCTATTCCAGTCTAGTCTCAGTCTCAGTCTAGTCTCAGCCACATTCACAGTCTAGCTATGCTTCCATTGTAGGGAGTATTATACCGCTGATGACATAGGCCAAGACAACAACAGTTTTGCTATCAGAACTGATATTGCAATTTAAGTTGCGTAATTATCAATTTGCAAAGGCTGCAATTATTTAGATGATAGAAATGAATTTCCAAGGCCAGCCTCCCTCCTGCCCTCGGGGAGAAGGTACCGGAGTCTGCGGGCCCACTCCACCAGACTGCCAAACAGCTTCATCCACCAGACTGTCAAACAGCTTCATCCACCAGACTGTCAAACAGCTTCATCCACCAGACTGTCAAACAGCTTCATCCACCAGACTGTCAAACAGCTTCATCCACCAGGCTGTCAGGAGGCTGAACTCTCACCTGAACTCTCACCTTACCCGTCTCCCACCCCCCACCCCCCACCCCCCATATTGGCATAACCTGTATTCCATAAAAAGACATATCACTCTAGACACTTTTAAAAACTGCTGCTAAGGACGACTGTTGCACTGTTGCACATTTACATTTACTACTGGAATTTTTACTACTGTTGTTTACTCCTGTTATTGCACTAGAATTACTACTGTTGCACATTTATTTTTATCTTAACTTCAATGCACATTCTATTGCACATTACCATTTCACTGCTGTATCTTCCATTGCACATTTTTGACGCACACTGCACACTTTGGACATTTGTATATAGGTATTTATTTATTCTGTTGCACTGCTTTAGATTTTAGATCTTAGACTTTAGTTTAACTTTAGATCTCTGTCTTAGATAGTTTTTGTTGTGTTTTGTCTTTATATTGTATTTTGTACACTGTCTTTTTGCACTACTTGGCCAGAGAAACGAAATTTCGATTCACTGTATGTTGAACACATATGGCAGAATTGACAATAAAGCTGACTTTGATCTTTGAGAATATCCTGTCTTTTTATAGAAAAAAAAGTTAAAATGTCTTAGTATTGGCTGCTATTATCAAATGTAGCAATGTTTATAGTGATGTCACTATCAAATAAACACAAATAAAACCATAGTCTTAAAATATCAGTTTATATCTAAAATAATGACGAAAATAAAAGCGTACTTGTAGCTTTCCAGCTGGCGGGCAGATGACACAGTGAGGAAGCTGTCAGTCCTGGGGTTGTAGAGCAGAGGTCCTGGCAGCAGGAACCCAGGGAGGAACCGGCCAAAACTGTAACTGTCCTGCTCAAAGAACATCAGCATTCCATCCATGGACTGGATACACAGTGAGTGGTGACCTGCAACACAAGACCAGCCACTTCACACGTAACCCACACTAGCTGACTTTGGACAGAAAAACTGAGGATCACAAAGTAATATATAAAATGGTTCATTCACATTCAGGGACTATAATAAAAATAAAAATAATAAACAATTTGTGCACTTGCGAAGCATTTTATTCTATTGCTTTCAGTGAGAGTCATCCCAGATTGATAAATGTGTAGAACTCAATTCAGAGTGCTAGAGGGTTATATTTGGCCAATATCTGATTTTTTTTTAACATATAAAATCTTCAGCACAGGCCAATATTTTCTTTGTTTTGCTGACCTGCTGCCTAAAGTATACATAACGCTGTATTTGAACACTTCAGAGCAAAGAGATAAGTGCATAAAATGTGACCACACAGCTCTCATGGTGAGTTTTTAGTACATTTAAATTACATAATTTAGGTAAAATGACCAAAATCTGCAAATTAGACCAATATAATATTAGCATCTTATATTTGCATGGACCTTTAAAAAAAACCTGTATCAGTCAATCTCGAATATCAATCTGGCATGAACCAGTTTAATCCGGGACATGTCTAATTGTGCAGAAACTGCGTGAGCCAGAAAGTATGAGAAAAATAAGCCCTACTGACATGTTTGAAGATTTATGTGTGGAAATAATGGGTGTGAATTCTGGAGTTTTTACAGTACACAAATTAATTTAAATATTTAAAGAATCTGAGGAGCAAGAACACTGTGCAGATGTGACTAGTCAAAGATGACAGTTTTATAACCCAACACAAATGCAGTCTTTCCATTGGCTTTACAAAGCCAATATTGTATTATTTGGAGATGTATCAGATTCATGTCTCTGTATGAAAGGTTTGTCCACTTATAACTGTCATGCAACAAATAAGCACAAAATGTATAACAACATGAAAGGTGATGAGGTAAATATTGTTTTATTTCCATTTTTGTTCTGTGTCTCGAGTCTAGCTGAATCCATCAGAATGAGCCCAACATCAGGTTTCTAGATCCTACATCTTAAACTGAACATTATGTCTTCAATACAAACACCATAGACATTCTTATAATACATATTAATGCTACAATCTTGACCTGCACCTGCACTGTCACACTTCTGTAAACCTGAGCTGTTGCAATATATATTTATATTCTTGTGATATCTATTATTTAGTCAAACAATATTGCAACCTTGATATTTACACTATACATTGTGCAGCCCTAACAAGAATGGTGTTCAATTAGTTTTCACTGTGACACCGTGTTGCGCTGAGGTGTGCTTTAATCCAGCAGATCCAGTGACACCTCCTCCACTCATGCGGCCTCAGTCTGAATAGGTGTTTGTTAGTAAAGGGGGCTTAATGTGCGTCGTACAGAGACCATAGCTGCTCATAAAGTGGGCCTGTGTGGGACCAGAGGACTATAATTAGGCCTCGACGTGCTATTAAAACTCACACAGCATCAGCTACAGGTCAGGCATACAGCCACCTACTGCGCTCTGCAACCAGCAACCCAAACCTGCACTAAGCACCTAGAAGGCTGTGGATACCTATGCCATGTGCTCTTATGTTGTTATGTCAATTTCTGTATGAAGAGCTGTTATAGATTATTGGAAAAGGGACTCAAGGAAGTTATAATATTAGCAGTGAAAGGGGGTATTAAAGGTCCTGTACAAACTGTGTCTTCTCAGTAAAATAAGTCAGCCGTGTACTGTCTGCATCTAATTAGAAAGCGATTTATTGTCCAAGAATCAGAAAGACAAGGCAAAACTCCTCACTTGGTAGTAATGGGAAGCACTTATACTAAACTAATATACTTAAAATAATCGCGGTGATTAATTAGGATGTTTAGAAAGTGAGGAATAACTTTAGACTACTGCACACCATTTCAAATGAACAAATTATGTTTTTTAGTTTTTAAGACTGGAAAAATCCATTACAGTCCCTTCAAACCTAAATAATAGAAAATGAAACATTAGTATGCATTGTTTATTGTAGGTTAACTAAAGCTGCAGTTCCAATATGGAAAAAACGTGTCTGTTTTGGGAACCACAAGATCTCATCTCTGCGGTTTGCAGATGATGTTGTCCTGATGGCTTCACTGAACCAGGCACTGGGGCCATTGTGTTCTAAAGCCTGGTGTGGTGTGGCCTGACCCTGACCCAGGCCCATGGGCAATGAGCTATTAGAGACATATTAGCACAGAGCTGCTCTTACTGCGCCTACAGGACTGCTAAATGGCTGCTATTATAAACCCTAGTGCCTCTCCTCCTACTTTCCTCTCCAGCTCCATCCAAAACCCAAATATGCATTTAAGCACCACAGACAGAGGACACATCTGGCTGCTCTGGCAAACTTAATCCTGTGCACTTCTATTCATGAAAATGTTCTATGAATTGTATATTTTTACTCCATTTGCTGTAAAGTTAATTCTCAATGTCCTATTCTTATGTTGGGTGAGCCATTTTGGCACACTGTTAAAGGAGCACTATGTAACTTTTCTGGAGGGAGGGGGGGGACTTCTCCATGGAGATGTTATTGCTTTCCTTATATGTTCCATAATCTGGCATTAAACAGCAATATCTTGTATTCATTCACTTACATGTGTTTTATTGCTGAACAATACCTGGAAAAACATGCTTCTGACTGTAAACTGGGTCACCCACCCCTCCAGAGATGTGACCTGTAAGACATCGTGTGCTTTAAAGTTTGCAATGCTCATTTCTGGTAAATGTGCTTCTGTCCTGAAAATGTACTTTGATGCCTGACTTTATAGTTCAGATGAGAATTCACACAAGGTGAATTAAGGCTTCGTGTAGCTGGATGCCAATAACAGGGTATTTTACTCCATCTAGTGGTTGACATGGAAAGTACTTAGATTCAGAGTTAGTGTGGGATTTTAGTTATCAAGAGTACGGATGAACAATTTGGGAAACACATCTAAGGGCATCTTTTGTGACAAGTTTGGCAATTAGATCTGTAATTTAAGTTTTAATAATAGGATTCTGTTTAATGATCATATTTTATACACGTTCAGAAGAATTGAAAAAAGTTTAACTGACAAAATCCACTTTGTACAAATCTAAACTATAGGGTTATCAGTAGTTATGTGGAATAAGACAGCATATTTAGTTGTTTGTGGAGGAAATTGTGCTACATAAGAAATGACCCTTGGCCTTATTGTTGAAATGAATGGCAATGGCACAGATTGGCAGCCGTGCTTCCATCAGTCAGCTCCAGGGCATCTGTGGCTGCAATAGCAGCTTACCACCACTGAGTCTGGAGTGAATGAATAATGCACTGTAAAGCGATGTGCGTGTCTTGAAACATGATATATAAATCCTAGATTGTTATAATGAATATTAAATTATTTTCTATTCAAAATTGTGATTTTGATTATTATTCATCTTGAACATTTGAGATTTCAGGAAGGTTTTTTTTATACAGCAATAGAGTCTTCCAGGAAAACCTTGCATGGAACAACACACGTTAAGTCCACTGTGAGCATGTGAGCCCAAACTGAGCCAAGACACTGGTTTGACCATGGCCACGCTGTTCTTTCTATCAATCACCATTAGCACACAGTGAATTATAGGGTTCCCATGCCAGCCCACAGAGTCCAGTACCTCTCTGCTGACACAGGCCTTTCACAGAGGTGGGTAGAAAGTATACTTTTCTGAGGATTTTTCTACCAACATACTTTTATTCTTACTTGTTCAGTCCTTCAAATTACATTAACTATAAATCCTAAATCAGACGTTACATCCTGACAGTAACTCATACAGTCACTCTTATTTGATTAAAATCATGGACCACTACCAGCGGGAGTAGCCAAAATTGTACTTACAAAAGAGTAGTAACTCAAGAAAGAGTAACTTAAAGACATAACATTGGTTTTTAATTTGAAGTTGATGCAATTAAGGACACAATATACAATAATACACAAAATCTGGTATTTTCAAAAGACAGACACAAAAATGAGCAAACTAGATTATATCTGTAGGAGCAGTACAAGAAACACAAATGTTCAAATCATTTCATATTGTCCACAGCTTTTGTCACTTGTAGATTTACTCACAATGGGGAGAGTAAGCCAAAATCTTACTCATTACTTCAGTTAGTCAAGAAGGAGTAAAAGCATGCTGCTGGAAAAGTACTCTGAAATGTACTATTTACTGTGACTGAGTACTACCCACCTCTGACCACTACTTTGTACTTCTATTTGAGTAATATCTGTTATTCAAATACAGTTTTTGATTACTCTCCCCTCCTCTGGCCTTTGAACAATACCAGCTCTATTTGCCCCAGCCTTCCCCTCTCAGTGCAGTTAAAAGGGGATTCCCCGGGCATGTGTGTGTTTAGGTGCGCGTGAGTTTTTCTTGGAAGTGCGCTAGTCAAGGGCTTTCCCCTTCTAGGTTTTTCCACACGCCAAATAGAAAACGGAGGGAGCAGATATGTGACCTCTCTTCCTTTTTTTTTTCTCCTTTCCATTCACTATTTACCGCTCCTTGCACAGATTTTTATACTTGTCTGTACTTATCCTGTCCAGTCAAATATATTACCAGTGGCAGGGTATGGCAGTGCTATGCTAAGGTTGTCACAAGTATCGAAAATCAGATATCAACCTCTGACACTCTGCTGTTGTGTTGTTAGGGGAGGATGGCTTTTTCAACAATACTCTTGTCTAGCAGCTTATGGGGCTGGCCAGACACTGTATTGTTATTAACAGTCTATTTGGTGCCTTAACTTGCTAAAGATTGCATGTTTTTTGTGTATTTACATAGAACCATAATAAGAAATGGATAAGACACTCCCCCACCTGTCTTGAAGTAAGTTTGATTAGTGGAACGAATTTAGAGCCAAGCTACAGTATATAGTGGGAATAGGGATTTATTAATGGACAAAAAAAGCTAAATAACAACAGGATCATGTAGAGTGGGTTAATACAAATATTTTAAGACCAAAATGACGAGACTTGCAGCAACTGTTACAGAGAGTGGTGGTGACAGTTTATAAATGTAAAGTCAATAGGAAACAGAGTCGATGGAGCCAGAGGTTCCCCCATGAACACTTCCTATTTGAAATGGGGCATTTAGAAGGTTAGCTAGTCTATGAGCCCCAGTGGCACTGGTTGAAAGTCGGGTCAAATGGCCAGAACCAATTTTCCTCATAAGTGATCAATAAAGTATCTCAACACATCCACATGAAACAAAATGTGACACAAAGTTAAACGTCTTTGTCAGGATAAATGAACAACAGTGTGTGCCATAAGAAGAGTGTGGAGCCAATCCCTAACAAATAATACATTTCAATATTTGTGGATCCTAAATTTTAATATTTCTTTCAAAAACAAGAGTTACAAAAGCCCCTGTCCTCCATATAATATAATCAAACTCTAGAACATGAACGTGACCTGTCTCATTCACTTTTATTTTTAATGTGTTTAGTGCATGTGCTGCCCTCACCTGTGACTCCTCCAAAGGTCCCATAGGTCATGTTGCAAGCGGTCCGTTGCAGGTTGTGTTCATAAACGAGCTTCAGTTGGTACTGGTCCCCATGCTCCACGTTTCCTGCTGTGCCTACATACACACACAGAGGCATTACCAACACACTGTAAAGTGATAGTCTTTTCCATTAAAATCACTATTGATTTTACATGCCTCATTCAAGCTAAGGTGCCTAATTTTCAAATTTTGTACCCAGTTCTCACAAGCCAGTCAAAACTTTCTTTCTATATTAATACAAATGGAAGACATCAAATATATGAAGCAAGATGCGTGAAAAGTCCCTCAGTCGTCCAGGTAGAATCCATGATAAAAGGAGAAGTTCAATTTGTCAACTGGACAAAGTTTGTTTGGTTGAAAACGTTTCGCCGCTCATCCGAGAGGCTTCGTCAGCTCTGGTTATTGTACTGGTTAGACACTGCTTAAATCTAGCTGCCGGGAGGCGCGTCCTACACTGAAAAAGCTCTGAAAACGATCCCCCCCTAATCTGTCTCTTTGTTTTTCAAATTACTCTGGTGACTAGTTACAACCCCCCCTCGTTAGACATTGAATAGGGGGTCGCCGCTCATCCTCTTGGATGAGCGGCGAAACGTTTTCAACCAAACAAACTTTGTCCAGTTGTCAAATTGAACTTCTCCTTTTATCATATATGAAGCAAGATCTATGGAATCATGTAGCAACAAAAAAATTAGAACATATATGTTGGGTTACCATGCTTTTTGGAGATCTTATATTCCTGTCCTGTACCTATATTTACAATATAATTGTAAATATAGGGTTTATCTATTTTATCCCATGTCTGAACTTTGAACAATGTTTAATAATAATAATGCGGCACGGTAGCTGAGTGGTTAGCGCTCTTGCTTCACAGCAAGAAGGTTCCGGGTTCGATCCCCGGGTCGCCCAGGCCTTTCTGTGTGTGTTCTGTGTGGAGTTTGCATGCATGGTCTGGGTTCGATCCCCGGGTCGCCCGAGCCTTTCTGTGTGGAGTTTGCATGTTCTCCCCGTGTCTGGGTGGGTTTCCTCCGGGCACTCCGGTTTCCCCCACCAACCCAAAAACATGCACAATAGGTACCTCCAGCTTCGGTCCTGACCAAGCCGAAGCAAGAAGATCATGGAGTTGGTCCCCGGGCGCCCTAATGTGTGCTGCCCACTGCTCCTAATATATGTATATATATATATAGGATGGGTTAAAATGCAGAGAAGAATTTCTCCAGTGTGAGATCAATAAAAAAAAAAAAGTCACTTCACTTCACTAATGCAATAATGCATATTAATGAACACACAATTTGTATAAAATCACACAAACATATGCCGGATTTAGCACAGTGCTAATTTCCATCCACAGTCCCACACATAAAGATATAGCAGACAACAGAAAATATGTTGCAGTTGCAGACATTAAACAATTTAGTACATGTGTTATGATCACAAACATAAAAACAATTTAGTATCTATACAATAGTAGCATATAATTCAATAAATTACAGTAAAAATACAATTGACTGGCTTAGCCTAAAGTGCGGATTAAAAGGTGCTTCTCAGTGTGTGTAATAAGGCGCCTGTTCTATTTACAGTGTGTGTGTGTGTGTGTGTGTGTGTGTGTAGGTGTGTGTGTGTGTGTGTGTGTATGTTCTATTTACAGTGTGTGTGTGTGTGTGTGTGTGTGTGCATGTGTGTGTGTGCGTGTGTGTGTGTGCGAGTGTGTGTGTGTGTGTGTGCATGTGTGTGTGTGTGTCTGTGTGTGTGTGCATGTGTGCGTGTGTGTGTCTGTTCTATTTACAGTGTGTGTGTGCGTGTGTGTGTTCTATTTACACTGTGTGTGTGCGTGTGTGTGTGTGTGAGTGTGTGTGTGTGTGCGTGCATGTGTGTGTGTGTGTCTGTTCTATTTACAGTGTGTGTGCATGTGTGTGTGCATGTGTGTGTGTGCGTGTGCGTGTGTGCGCGTGTGTGTGTGTGTGTGTAGATCAGGGGGACATGATCTTTGTCCCCATAAGGGAGGTAGGTTCCCATGATGTGCACAGATTTTAGTCTCCACACTGTGGTATATAGATGATGATGACATTTATATATTTTTAATATTATTGCAAACCTACCTGAAACAGAATATACTGACAGCTTCCGAGGGTGAAGAACAGCCAGGTGAAGAAGTTCAGAACACCTGAATAAACACAAATATAAATAAACAAATGATGGTGACACATCACTGCCAGATTGCATAATTATCAAATCACAAAGACTGAAATTGTTTAGGTAATATGTCCACTGTAAACCAGTAAACCCAATTTTTTTTTTATGAAAACTCTTTTTAGACCTCTATGCTGTAAATATGTCCTGAAATAAACTAATAAACTAATACAAGAATCTTCTTGTATTAGTTTATCAATTCATATTTCAGTTGTGAATGCTCCTGAAGTTGTTTACAATGTGCAGTGTGGACACTTATATCACAAATCTAAAACGTAACTTGCGTATCTAAACGTAACTTGCCAGAAAAACAACAATTTAACTTTATGATATGTGAAGAATCCCTCAGTCGTCCAGGTGGAATCCATGGTAAAAAGAGAAATTCAATTTGTCCACTGGACAAAGTTTATTTGGTCGAAAACGTTTGGCAGCTCATCCGAGTTGCTTCATCAGTTCTGGTTAGAGTGCTGATGGACACTGCTTATATCTCGCTGCAGGGAGGAGCTAACTACACTGAAATTATTCTGAAACTATCCCACCTCTTTGTTTTCAGCTTTCTGTCTTTTGTTTTTTAGTTTCTCTCAGAATATGAAATCCCAGTTTATTTCAAACCCACAAACACTTAAGACAAAAACTCGTCCACCCAAAGGACAAAACACCGAGCCACAAACAAAGCAATGTGGTCTACTCCATTCAGTGTAGTGAAGACTGCAGTGAGCGCTACATTGGAGAAACAAAACAGCCACTTCACAAGAGGATGTACCAACACAGACGGGCGTGCCAGAGTGGACCGTCATCTGCCATACATCTCCACCTAGAAGCCACGGGCCACTCCTTTGAGGACAGTGAGGTTCAGATCTTAGCCAGGGAAAAGAACTGGTTTGAGAGGGGAGTTAAAGAGGCTATTTTTGTCAAAAAAGAGAATCCTTCTTTAAACAGAAATGGGGGAGTCAGACACAATTTGTCCCCCATCTATAATTCCATTCTCAAACCTAAATCAAAACAAACAAAGGGAACAATAGGGCAGCAGGTCAGGTCCAGAGGTGTGAAAACAGCCATTAGGCTTTGAATGGGTATGCTAAACTAGACGCCAGAGAGACGTTTCAGAATCATTTCAGTGTAGTTAGCTCCTCCCTGCAGCGAGATATAAGCAGTGTCCATCAGCACTCTAACCAGAACTGACGAAGCAACTCGGATGAGCTGCCAAACGTTTTCGACCAAATAAACTTTGTCCAGTTGACAAATTGAATTTCTCCTTTTACTATTTAACTTTATCTCCAAATTATTCAGCTCAATTATATCCCTCTCAAGATAAGTGGGGAGCAGCCAGTTGGGAAGCATTGGTACTAGAGTTGGGCGGTATCCAAATTTTGATACCGTTAAACCGTGTCCACATTTTCCCGGGGTATACGGTATTACCGTTGCTAAGGCTAAAAAAAACAAACAAAAAAACACTTCGTAGCACTACAGTGGAGTCGCCTCGCCAAATGGCAGCTTGCACCTATACCGTTCAGAAACAGAATAGCAAGCATTACATAGGCCTAATGATACTGAAAACATAACAAAACATGCGTGAAAAGTCCCTCAGTCGTCCAGGTAGAATCCATGATCAAAGGAGAAGTTCAATTTGTCAACTGGACAAAGTTTGTTTGGTTGAAAACGTTTCGCCGCTCATCCGAGAGGCTTCGTCAGCTCTGGTTATTGAACTGGTTAGACCCTGCTTATATCTAGCTGCCGGGAGGCGCGTCCTACAATGACAAAAGCTCTGAAAATGATCCCCCTAATCTGTCTCTTTGTTTTTCAAATTACTCTGACGGCTGTTTCGACCCCCTATTCAACGTCTAACGACCCTCTCCACCCCTCTGCCTTGGCTCTGTTTGACTGGTCTAAGAATCGCATTATAAATGGGAGACAAGTTATGTCTCACTCCCCCATTTCTGTTTAATGACGGATTCTCTTTTTTGACAAAAATAGCCTCTTTAACTCCCCTCTCAAACCAGTTCTTTTCCCTGGCTAAGATCTGAACCTCACTGTCCTCAAAAGAATGGCCCGTGGCTTCTAGGTGAAGATGTACCGCAGAAGCCGGTCCACTCTGGCACGCCCGCCTGTGTTGGTACATACTCTTGTGAAGTGGCTGTTTTGTTTCCCCAATGTAGCGCTCACTGCAATCCTCACTACACTGAATGGAGTAGACCACATTGCTTTGTTTGTGGCTCGGTGTTCTGTCCTTTGGGTGGACCAGTTTTTGTCTTAAAGTGTTTGTGGGTTTGAAATAAACTGGAATTTCATATTGTCTGAAAATCCTCTGTAGTTTTTCCGAAACGCCGGCCAGGTACGGAATCGCTACCCCTTTCCTCCTGGGTTCGGATTCTCTGTTGTCTTGTTTATTGTCCTTGTCTCTCTTGGTTTTGTTGACAGCCCATTTAGGATATCCACAAACAGAGAGGGCTTCCTGCACATGTTGCTCTTCTTTCTCCTTGCCCTCTGTGCTTGTGGGAACCACTTGGGCCCTGTGTTGTAATGTCCGAATAACACCCAGTTTGTGCTGCAGTGGGTGGTGTGAATCAAAAAGCAGGTATTGGTCTGTGTGTGTGACTTCCTGAAGACTTCTACTTCTACTGTACCAGGGTACAATCTGTATACTGTATACTGAAACGGGACCCCACCAATGGGTACAAAAAGAAGATCATTGATTGCTTGCAGAAGTTGAAGAAAGAAGAAGTCATTGATCTACAGCTGTATTACAGATTGTACCCTGGTGATGCTATCCCGTGCATCTATGGCCTCCCGAAGATTCACAAACAAGGAGTACCACTCAGACCCATTGTGTGTAGTGTTGACTCTATCACATATAATTTGGCCAAACACCTTAAAACCATCTTGGCGCCATTGGTGGGTAACACGGAGCACCACATTGAGAACACAGCCGAATTTGTAAACAAAGTTAAGTTTCTCCAGTTTGGTCAGGATGAGACAATGGTTTCCTTTGATGTAACCTCTCTTTTCACTTGTATCCCCACAGCTGTAGCGGTCGAAGCAGCGAGAAGGAGTTTACTACAGGATTCCAAGCTAGAAGAGAGAACCAAACTTTCTCCTGACCAAATCTGTCAACTGCTAGAAATTTGTCTAAATACCACCTATTTCCAGTTCAGAGGGAACTTTTACAGGCAAATTCATGGCTGTGCGATGGGCTCACCGGTCTCCCCTATCATGGCTAATTTATACATGGAACAATTTGAACAGAGTGCCTTAGCTTCATATCCAGGCACTCCGCCCACACACTGGTTTCGTTATGTTGATGATAATTTTACAAAAATCAAAATTCAAGATTTGGAACCTTTCACTGCACATATCAATTCTGTAGATCCGAACATCAAATTCACCCGTGAAGATGCCAAGGATAACACATTGGCATTCTTAGATTGTGCAGTAACGATAGGAGGAGACCGGGGACTCCAAGTAGAAGTCTTCAGGAAGCCCACACACACAGACCAATACCTGCTTTTTGATTCACACCACCCACTGCAGCACAAACTGGGTGTTATTCGGACATTACAACACAGGGCCCAAGTGGTTCCCACAAGCACAGAGGGCAAGGAGAAAGAAGAGCAACATGTGCAGGAAGCCCTCTCTGTTTGTGGATATCCTAAATGGGCTGTCAACAAAACCAAGAGAGACAAGGACAATAAACAAGACAACAGAGAATCCGAACCCAGGAGGAAAGGGGTAGCGATTCCGTACCTGGCCGGCGTTTCGGAAAAACTACAGAGGATTTTCAGACAATATGAAATTCCAGTTTATTTCAAACCCACAAACACTTTAAGACAAAAACTGGTCCACCCAAAGGACAGAACACCGAGCCACAAACAAAGCAATGTGGTCTACTCCATTCAGTGTAGTGAGGATTGCAGTGAGCGCTACATTGGGGAAACAAAACAGCCACTTCACAAGAGGATGTACCAACACAGGCGGGCGTGCCAGAGTGGACCGGCTTCTGCGGTACATCTTCACCTAGAAGCCACGGGCCATTCTTTTGAGGACAGTGAGGTTCAGATCTTAGCCAGGGAAAAGAACTGGTTTGAGAGGGGAGTTAAAGAGGCTATTTTTGTCAAAAAAAGAGAATCCGTCATTAAACAGAAATGGGGGAGTGAGACATAACTTGTCTCCCATTTATAATGCGATTCTTAGACCAGTCAAACAGAGCCAGGGCAGAGGGGTGGAGAGGGTCGTTAGACGTTGAATAGGGGGTCGAAACAGCCGTCAGAGTAATTTGAAAAACAAAGAGACAGATTAGGGGGATCATTTTCAGAGCTTTTGTCATTGTAGGACGCGCCTCCCGGCAGCTAGATATAAGCAGGGTCTAACCAGTTCAATAACCAGAGCTGACGAAGCCTCTCGGATGAGCGGCGAAACGTTTTCAACCAAACAAACTTTGTCCAGTTGACAAATTGAACTTCTCCTTTGATCATAACAAAACATGTACAAAATTAGTAACGTTTATTAACAAATGTTTAAAGTGCAAATACAGCAGCCAACCGATGGAACGAAATGACATTGTCTGTGGGCTAAAGCTAACAAACCAACAGGAATCAAATAAATAAAATACTTGATCTTATCAAATAAGAAAATCTGAACAATAAATAACAAGACATAACCGAAAATGTGCATATATAACCCTGTCCCGAGAACGCAGTGGAAAATACTGCTCGTTTGTATATTTTTAAAATCTATTAACATGAATCAAATAAATTAAACGTACAACTATACAACATCCCGAACCGTTTTCGTCCGTCAGAAAAAGCTACTCCTTATTGAAAATAAAAATATGAAGCTATTGAATGCAAAACCAGCATGTTCACTTTTTCCGGCTTGAGTAGGGCACGTTGTGGATTGACAACTTTGCCCGCGGTGCTGAAGACCCGTTCCGATGGAGGTCTTGTGGCACAAACGCACAGGTATTTTATCAGAGGAAAGCGCCTGACTCCATTGGATTTCCACCAAAGAAGGGGGTCTTCATCTGCCAGACTAACAGCCTCGTGTGGAAGTTGCGTTTGTAATAAGAAACCCGAAAACTTCTCACATTTCAGACTCAAAAACGGTGAGTTGTTTTTATTAACATGCGAGAATATCAGAAAGGAGCTGCGCTAGAACACAAAAGCAGCGTGTCAAACGTCACGCCTTTTTTAAAGGGACCGCAACTATTATCAGAAGCAGTGACTTTATAACCAAGTGCTTAACCAAGAACTGAGCAAAACCCGCATGGCAAAGCTGTAACAACACAGTTAAGAAGGTGAATTATGCATACATTCACGAGTGCACTACACTCGCTCCTCCACAGTGCCGCTGTTATCTCTCGACGGGTAGGATGGTTCACCAGAACACCGCCACCGTCTGCATGCACGTTTTACACACAGCCTCGTTGACATTTCCCGGCTCTCCCTTGTCATTTGGCCGAAATCCGAAATGCTGCCAAATTGCAGATGTTGTGTTTTTCTTTGGGACCAACTCAGCGCGGCCTGTCATGTCATGTCCTTCTCCCTTCTGAGCGGTAATGTCACGTGACGAGGCAACATCCAGGAACTTCATCGAACGTCATCTCTCCGATAGTAATATTAGTTTTAAACTGTAATAGTATTAAATTAACAAACACAACCACACATACATAGGTGCTGGACAAACACTCTTTATTTAGGCATTAAATTAATTATAGTTAATATTATATTAGGGCAAGATTTTTTTTTTTTTTTTAATGACGGTAATTAATCTGATACCGTTGCTATTTTTAGATACCGCAGTATACCGTATTACCGTATTACCGCCCAACCCTAATTGGTACAAGCTAAAGTACAAGCTAAGATCTGTTTTTTTGCTAACTCTCCAATAGTTTTTAAAAGAAATGCATCCTGAAAACCACTGGGTAACTCAAGATGACATGTCCCAAAAAGACAGTGGCATTCTGTTCCCAGTATGATGATGAAGTGGGATAAACCGCCAGGGCTGTTCCCAGAATCATACCCCATTATGGAAAATGCAAATCGGCACGTTTTCTAAGCTCCAGTATTGTCAATGTGTTAATGGACCAGATCTGACGATTCGTGCGTATTAAAAAGGAAGATAAATATAGGTTTGTGTGGGACTTTGACTGCTTAATTGCTGTAAATCACAAGGAGCAAGAAAACCATAGGAAATGACTGCATGTTAATCTGGTTATAAGCAAAGGCAGGGAAGAACTATGAATCAAATGAGATGTGAATGGGTGTTACTGCCTGGAATTCAAACGCCTTATTATAAAACAGAAAGTAAATGTTCATGGGAAATGGACCATCATGACTTTAGCAGAGGTTGTGTACAAGTTCTAGAATTTACACACGAAGTGACTCCCCCTTCAGAGCGCTATCGCAACACAATCAGTGTGCACTCTGCTAATGAAACTACTGCGCATGGAATCAGGTTTGTCAAGTTGTAGTGTATTGTTTTGTATCCTGCTTCTATGAAAAATTGCTGTGTGAGAACATGGGTTATGTAGACTTGTGGCCCAAGTCTTAAAACAACGTTATAACGTTATAACGCTCTGAAAAGTCGACTATGCTTCTCCCTCTTTGACGCTGAGTGTACACTAGCATTGTGATTCAAGACTTGAGATGGTCCCACAGACTTACAAAGTGATAATCAATGCACCACACCTGACCTCAGCAAATGCGAATGCGGGTCTAGGTGAGATGGAGGTCTGCGGAAAGAATCAACAAGGAGTCTATTTGTCCCAGACACTAAAGTGATCTGGAGTGGTTTTCAGGTTATTTGACTTAGTCTAATGTATGTTATCACATGAACCTACATCATAGTTGGTGTAACAGTCAGTCTGCAAGTACCCTGCTTAGAGAAATCAAACCCGACCTACAGTTAGTGTAAACCCGGCACAGGCATTGTGGGAGAAAACGTCCATATATCCAAAACAGTATAGAGCCGTGGAAATGCTCCTTCAAAGGCTGGCAAGATATTTAACAGAGTTTAGAGTGTCAGAATACTTGGTGAAATGAAGTGAAGTGAAAGACAACTTGAATAGTTGACGTTTTGCAAATAAATTATCTACAGAATTTTTGCATGATTTATTCTAGAAGGTTCTACAAACTGTACTCACGAGACAAACTTGCCCAGTTCCACTTGAATTATGGCGTTGTGGAGGTTGACTTCCAGCAACTGAGACTCAGCAAGGCCCTGGGCTCCTTCACTGGGTTTGTTGGCATGAGGAGAGAAGATCCGCAACATCCCCATGTAGCTGCCCACCACCACCTTATCTATAGGAACAAGATCAGGACACGACAATGAGTAACATAACAAAAACTGCATGAAATATGCTGAAATAGACTGTTTCAGCATTCACTTCCTCTACATTATGCATCTGTATAGGACAAACTCAAAAACAGACCATGTCCAGTCCCACTGTTGTCCACGTCACCAACACACAGACATCCTTGGTCAAACTCCTCCCCCTCGCCCAGAGCCGACGACCACCAATCACGAGCTTTGAACAGAGACATACTAGAGACAAGAGGGAAAAGACACAAGCACTTTAGTATAGGCACGGTAACTACGGTGACCAGCTCAGAGGAAGACATTTTTTATTAAGATGTGTGAAGAATCCCTCAGTCGTCCAGGTAGAATCCATGGTAAAAGGAGAAATTCAATTTGTCAACTGAACAAAGTTTATTTGGTCGAAAACGTTTCTCAGCTCATCCGAGGTGCTTCGTCAGTTCTGGTTAGAGTGCTGATGGACACTGCTTATATCTCGCTGCAGGGAGGAGCTAACTACAGTGGTACCTCACCTTACGAAATTAATTCGTTCCAGAAGTGGTTTCATAATGTGAATTTTTCGTAAGTTGAGTAGCTATTTCAATGGAAAAAGCCTGATTCGTTCCAAGGCCCCGATCCAAGTTTTTTTTTATAGTGTAACTTTTTTTATAGTGTAACATTGTGTTCTGCGTAGAGACTGTAGACCCAGGACTAAACGTGGACTATACCAGGTCTAGACCAAGGTCTAAACCTGGACTAAACCTGGACCAAAACCAGGACTAAACCAGGACTAGACCAGGTGGATTAAAGCGCCGTGTGCGGGTCTATTTCCTGGTTTTGTTTCGAGTCACGGCTGAGGCGAGCAGCGAGGGATACCGCATGCAGTCTGAGCGCATGAACGAGACCCGTGCTCAAACCGTGCCTCCTCTAGACCTCCTCTAGACCTGGTCTAGACCACCGCGGCTCTTGCATGCGTTCGTTCATGCGCTCAGACTGCGTGCGGTCCCCCTCGCTGCTCGCCTCAGCCGTGACTCGAAACCCGCGCGGCGCTTTAATCCACCTGGTCTAGTCCTGGTTTAGTCCAGGTTTAGTCCTGGTTTAGTCCTGGTTTAGTCCTGGTTTAGTCCAGGTCTAGACCTGCTGGCAGCCCCGCGCCGGGTCATGCTGCGCTGTCACACGTGTCAGAGCGCAGTTTTCTCCCCCCTCCTCCTTCCCCCCACACTTCACTATTAATAATTTTGTTGAAAATCTATGAAAGTTTGAGTGTTCAAACGAGAGACAAATGTGAGAAAAGTTTAAATCCAGTCTGAGAAAAGCGTATAATGTGTGTGGCTGAGCGCGCATTATTTGAATTTTTGAGATTTCGCGTTTCGTAACTTGAATTTTCTTTCGTATCTAGAGACCAAAATTTAACGTGAAGGCGTTTCGTAACTTGAAATTTTCATTTGTTGGGTCTTTCGTAAGGTGAGGTACCACTGTACACTGAAATTATTCTGAAACTATCAAACCTCTTTGTTTTCAGCTTTCTGTCTTTTGTTTTCAGTTTCTCTTTGGCGTCTAGTTTAGCATACCCTTTGTCCAGTTGACAAACTGAATTTCTCCTTTTACCATTTTTCATAAAGTTTTGGTTGTTCTTAACAATATGATTCCTAGTTAACACTTATGGAATATCCATCTTATCTGCTACCCATGCCCAACCAGGAAGTAACATTATAAACTTCACCAAAATAAAAATAAAAAATCTTAAATATAATTATGTTCACAGCAAATTCACTATAGAATTCCGATCTGTCTTGCAACTCAATTTGAAACTACAAGAATTCTAGAATGTTGCTACACGACGTGAACACCGCCTATAGTACACTACGAGTCGCATGTGACCAGGATTGATAGTGGGTGGTGTGGCAGGGTAGGCGGAGACAAGCAGCTTTTCTCCGTGCTAAGTGCTGAGCAGGTGGAACAGGCAGTTAATCCAGTGAGCAACTAGGTGCCCCAGTGTAAAAGCCCTACGAGTGTGGCAGAGTGGACGGCATTGTGTTTGTTTTAACATTTTGTCTTAATCCTATTCTTCTGTCCTTGCATTCTACTGTGTTTTCAACTAAGCAATCATTTAACTTTCTGTATGCAGAATAAATGATATTATATAGTTTAAAGGAACTGTATGTACACTGTGCACTGACTGGTTTGTATTACTGAACCTAGGTTACCACAGCCTTAACCTGCATATAAAGTGTTTCTCATTCTCAGTATATAGACCATGCCTCATGTGAAAACTCAGAACCTACAGAATTCATTCACTGAGCTGCAGAGGCTGCACTAGCACTGAGCACTGATTATGGTTCATGATTCTTGAGGCATTTTAGGTTTAAACCAACTGAATTTCAGCATATGAGGCTCGTTCTGTACTGGATAATGTGAAGAAACAGAACATTACATTCTAACATAAATAAAAGGGACACCACATCATGTCCAATGGTTTGCTAATTAAAACTAAATCAGCATTACAAATGTTGTCATATTTGGTTTAAACATGACAACCTCTTATCTGGGGGCACAGCTAGGTTATGTTCGTGACATGTGGCTTCCATACAGTTCCTTAAGGTCAGTGTAGGTCTACTTTAACAGATAATACTTGAAATGTCAGAAGTGTTATTATAACAATAATAAAATACAGGAATCTGTTCTATGAAAGTAGGTCATACGTCTAGCCATGTATTTTGAAGGCCAAAATAGAGATAAAGTCTGTGTTATACTGCATTTCCTAGCTCTGTAACAATAAGTGGCCAATGATACCCACAGTTTGCCCATAGGTCCATTCTGCCACCGTCACTTGGAAGAACTTTAGCTTAGCCTGCTAATTCCCTTTTGATTCTTTATGCAGCTACAGCGCGCCTTGCTAGCTTGTCATGCGCAAAAGTGTAACACACCGTCACGTTTTTATTGTTTTCTTACCTGAACTATCAAAAATAACTCTCCAAAACAAGACGAAAAACACCAGAACGTTCACATCTAAATCACATTTCTGAGTTGAGCCTTTTCGCTTGCAGCCATCGTCCCGTTGTCATGGCACTGACGCTCAGCGGAGCAGCTAGGCCGTAACGCGCAGGCGCAAAAACAGAGAGGCTTCTGGGATTATGAGTTTTTAGTTTGTCAGGTAGGCCGTCGCTGGGTCATTCCAGAATTGGAGGACATTTTGCCTTTAAAATTCTAAATAAACCTTCACTTTTCTGATTTTCTGCTACATATTCATCAATAAAAGGTAATAAACTATCAAATGCTTGATTAGCTCAGCTTATGGATCAATGGTAAAAATTTTATTACATGATTTATTTGATTTATTGATTTCCTCTAATCACAGTAACAGGGTTGCAGATTTGCACTAATGTTCGCTTTATCTCAAGAGTAGAAGCTGTTTAGCTGTTACTACTAATCAAGAGGAAAAACTTATTTATGCAAATAAGTAAAGGAAAATAATAATAATTGTCTTATTCTGATCATTTGCATAACAGGGTTGGATGAGGCAGAGTGAGACATTCAATCAAGGCTAACGATGTTATAAAAATATGAAAAATAGAAGACAAACTCTGCCCATTCTTTTGGAAAACTGTTTGATGACGTCAAGTCCAGGGGATCATGTGGTTCACTGTTGATTGATTGATTGATTGATCATGTGGTTCACTTCTTCTTCTACCAGGCTAAAAATGTTCTGGTAACAGGGTTGGTGCAGGTTGTGGGACACATGTTCCATGAATAATAATTATTATTTGAAATATTATGTCTATTAAAGATCCCATGACATGGTACGTCTTGATGCTTTTATATGGTGCCTTAATGGTTCCCTAATACTGTAAATGAATCCTTCTTCAAAATCAACACTTAGTGCATGAGAAAGACACATGTACAGAGTCAGAGTCAAAAAATAACTCTCTGAACGACTCATTCTGGGCCTTGTTGCTTGAATGCAAATGAGAAGGACACAGATTGGTTAGAGGAGCGGGTGGGGGGGTGGGGGGGGGGGGCAAATGCGCCGCTGGTTCCTTGTTTTAGCGGTGCGCTGTGCCTGGCCCCACTTCCGCGTGTGTAAGCGCAAAGGAGGAAAGGAGAGCCTTTTCAATGAAAAAAAAAACACATTTTCACAGAAAATAAAATTAAACCACTGCTGTTTCAGAGGTCCAGAGGGTTGGGTAAAGGACTTCCGAGTCTAGAAACACTCGCATGTGCCTCCAGGCAAATAAAAAAACGCATTTCGCATTGCGTAGCTCCTCCGCAGTCCAAATTCTCTGGGCGTGATTTCCAGAGACAGGAGGTGGAGATCCAGACGGTGGTGGAACTGAATTTGCATTTCTTTTTTCGATGTGACGTCAATAAGGTGCCTTGTCCAGAATCGCCCATTTGAGCTGTGTTTTTTTCAAACGCTGAAAAGGATCGCAAATGCTCAGTTTAGACATTTCGCAACTTTTAGCCATTGGGGGGGCCTAAACAGGGTAGGGGAGCTCACATTAACGTTCAAAAACCTCAGAAAGTGAAAATTTCATGCCATGGGACCTTTAAAACAAATGTTCCCACAGTTACAAGAGATGGCAATGAAACATTATACAAAAAACAAGAAATTTTAATTTAATTTTAACTGTTTTATTTAAGATTCATTTGGCCAATAGAGGGGTGGGACAAGAGGAAAATGTCATTTTGGGGGGTACTCCAGACTTATTTGGTATTATAAAAACTATTTTCAAGCATTCTTTTCTCCTAGGTTTTTTTTTTTTTTAGATTTGGTCTTAGGACAAGTAAATTCACTCAGAAACTGTATGTTTTAGTATTTTGTATGTGGATTATTTAATATTTGATGGGTGGGACGTAAAATGTCCTTCAATTCTGGAATGACCCAGCTGTCGTTTTTAGGTTTTTGATGCCATTATTTGTCATATTTTTTTGATAAAACATACAATACTGTAGGCAAATATGAAAGGTCTAGTTCAGGGGTCTTCAACGTTTTTCAGGCCAGGGACCCCCAAACAGATGGCGAACTGGGCCAGGGACCCCCTACTATATATATGGCATAGAATTGTGTTTTATATTAAATTGAGCTTAGTGTCATGTATAAACATTGCTACTCTGTTATGGTACATCCAATACAAGGAAATAATACACAAGTTAATACTGTATTTTACACTATAAAATATAAAATTATATTATTTTATAATATAGTAGTACCTCCGCGACCCCCCTAGGGGTCGCGACCCCCCTGTTGAAGACCTCTGGTCTAGACGGAACTTTAAATACGGAATATCTCGCATCCTAAAAGAGGATCATACTGCTGAACCAACCAGTCAAAAAGTCATTAAAATGTCAGGTGAATTAGCGAGGCAAATGAAAGTGAAACATATTCACTCGAAAACTTAACTATTACAATTTGCTTCCACTTTGCTTTGCTAAAGCCTATTATTAATATTATATAATTATATTATATATGTATTCTGAAGACCCTTGAAAAAGAGTTTGTAAAAATAGATATCTGGTATTCTGAGGTCCCATAGTGCCTTCTGCTGGTTGCACATGCACACTTCACTGTTTAGCCACAACACATAAAATAAGGCAAGGCACATTTAGAAGTTTGTTAGTAATAATAGTAAGTAATAAATCGATGAATCTAAAATAATTTAAATTTGTATTATGTCACTTTTCTGGTTAAGGCTATGCTACTTGTTTGTCTTCAATATTATTACTTTGCCTGGTATGTTTCACAGTTTAGCTTTAACCTGATATATGTGCATTTATTTAATTAAAGGTGTTTTATTGCTCACCCTGTAAACATAGATTCTTTCTCTCTTCACAGATCTTACCTGTAACTTGACCTAGTGCCATTACCTGCTCATCTCATGGTTATAGATCACTTTAAAACCATGCTGTGGAACATTCCTGGCAAAGCAATGGCATTTCCATGGTGACAAGCAAGTGGTGGATTCTCTACCAAAAAGTGCACCGTTAAAAAGTTGACCTACTCTCCTGTAGGTAGAGACCTATCCTGTCTCTTTTCCTTACTTAATTTTATTTTCAATATTTGCTATTTATCCTAGATGACTTTATGCAAATACAGTAGCCAAATGTGCTAAATGTGGAGCAGAATTATCCTTAGGTTAGGTTAGGGTTCTTTATTAGTCTCCACCAGGGAGAAATTTGTCTTGGAGGTAAGGGAAGATTGCAGTACAGACAGAAACATACAGACAGACAGACAGACAGACAGACAGACAGACAGACAGACAGATAATACACATACACGACATCAGATAACGGTGTTGGCACAGACATAGATGTATTGGGTGTTCCCACTCCCGCCTCTGACCCTCCCCCTGAACCATCACCCGCTCCAGCATTCCCACTAACATTCCCATCATTCCCCATCCCCACCAATCACCTATCTTCTCTGGTTACAGTTTGCAGTGACCTCAAAAGCTGCTTAAATACAGTAGTTGGGATTGTGACACAATGTTTGTTCAAATAAATGGGAATAAAAAAGTCCATGTTTTTTAAAGAGCGTGTGCGTCTGTGCTGCTGACAGCAGAGGGTGCTCTGGTCATGTCTAAGGGTCAACCCAGGACATATGATGATCTTGTCCCCTGATCCCTCCTTAGAGTTGTGAAAGCAGATATGATAATTTGACAAAAGTCTGCTGATATATTTGTTATGTTTTAAGTATTACTGTATATTGTGTTGCTCTAATAAAGGTGGGTAGGTAAAGGGAGGAGGAATTGGATCCTGAAAGGGCCACAAAAAGTGTTTTAGCAGTCAAAACATAAATGCAGGATACATCAGTTTAATGCCATACTTTCAAATTTCTCACTTGCAGTCACCTCTGACTCCTCATAAGCTGGTTTCCCCCTTTGTCTCCCCTCATTACATTTCATTGCACTTTAGCAATAGTATTAATGAGTGACTGTACTGCCAACGATTTCTGTTGGCATGTCAGCTGGAGTAGTCAGCTGCTCAGAGCTCGTGTCACACACAGCCACTCACAAGGGCCAAGATTACCCCATTCAACCCCAGCGCCACACACCCAGAGCCAAGACTTCTTCTGTCTGCCTTTCCCTCTATCTCTACACCTGTTCATCACCCCCCCCCCTCCCTCTATTTTCCCCTCTTTCTCTCTTTCACTCTCTCATGTCTTTATCTCTCCATCACATTTGAGAGGTGGCCTGGCTGGTGTCCTTCTGCCCAGAATCTAAATAACTTTACTTGAGTTTAAGCACATTGGGCAGTAAAAAACAATAATAGCAGAAAAGCTCAAACAAAAGTCTTGACATCAGATCTAGTGTCAGGGCAGTTTGAGGGGAGTAGCAGCCCTCAGAACAAAAGTGTCCTTCTTCTCTCTCCTGAAGCAATCTCCAAGTAGAGTTGCCATGGATTCAAAACTGCTGAAATCACACCATCCAATAGTCCTTAACTTATGTCTTTTGAAGTGCACATGCTGCACATACTCAAATGTCAAAGGTTTTCTAGGGGAGGGTCTGCTACCTGCTTGTCTCCATGGAGATGTTTTTTCGTTGCCTGGAATGTGCCATGGTGTGGAAGATTTCCATCTAGCATTTATTCATTGCGGGTGTTTCTATTGGTCCAAAAATACAATAATTCCGTCTGTAAATAGGGGCAACTCTCTACAGATCTGACTTGTAATGTAGCAAAGTGCTGTAAGCTGCTTGGCTCCCTTGCAATAAATAAGATTAATCTATACTGTGGAACATTCTAAAAAAGAAAGAAAGAAAGAAATAACATTTCTATGGAGAGAAGCAGATAGCAGACCCTCCGCCAGAAAAGTTACGCAGTGCACCTTTAAATAAAAAAAATGTAAGATAAAAATAAATTTTAAAATGACAACAATTTCAATAGCTTTAGTTTATGTATGCACTGTTAACAAAATAATTATAATTATTTTTTGTTTTGTTTTGTTTAGTGTCACGTCACCTTCTTTCCCCTCCCATGCTGTCCTCCATGCCCCTCTATCTCCCTCTCTCTTTCTCTATCTCTCTGTCCATCTTGCTCACTTTCTCCCCTCGTTTTTTCCATCTCCAGTCTGATGCAGGCTGGGTGTGGTCAGCTTGTCTCTGTGTCTGATTGGCTGATATCAGATAACTGCATTGAACTCCCTGATCACATTAGAGACAGCAAATAGAGACAGGAGACACACAGCAGACAGCAGAGCTCACTGGAATCAGAAAACATCAAAAATACAAAATGACTTTGTTGTATTGGGCTTCAGATATTTATAATGCCATTAGCTTAGTTATTTAAAGTAAAATATGGGTAAGATAAATAAGATAATTTGCCTTGTCAGTATGAGTTTTTGTTTTGGATTTTTGTTATGAAAAGAATGATAAAAATAGGCTAATGATAGTAGTGTGTGACGGTATGCCTCATTATATTCTAAAATAGAAAAGTAACCAGCTGTGAGATCATTGCTCAGGGAGTGGCCTTATCTTGTTGTGGTTAAATATAAAACTGGAGATCTGGAGAAATTCAATTTGTCAATTGGACAAAGTTTATTTGGAATAATCGAATATGTCTCACAGCTCATCCAAGCTACTTCTTCAGTTTAGAATTTGACCTAATAAACTTCGGTTAAACGTCCAGTTGACAAATTGAATTTCTCATTTTGCCATTCTACATGGACAACTGAGGGATTCTTCACACATTTATTTATTTATTTTTTATTTATTTATTTATTTATTTATTTATTTATTTATTTATTTATTCTGTACAAACCAAAGTCATATTGAAAATGTAACAACTAAGATGGCAATATGTACTTGTACATGTTATACTTGTTTCTCCTTTTCATTTATCCTCTCGAAGTAAAATTTTGTCCATATTCGAGTAATCATTAATTACTTTCTCTTTTTTATTTTCTTAATCAGTACAAATCAGAGGTGTGGACTCGAGTTATGTGACTTCGAATCGAGTCAGACTCGAGTCACAAATTTGATAACTTTAGACTCGACTTGACAAAATGTACAGACACTTGCAACTCGACTTGGACTTCAATATCAATAACTCGTGACTTCACTTGGACTTAGGCCTTTTGACTTGTGATGACTTGCTACGTCCAATGAAAAAAAAAAACTCTTAAAGTATGTTGATAAGGAACGCACTCGTACTTGTGAATCTGCGAAAATGTATGCAAAGAGCATGTGCGCGCGGCTTGCACAACATCCAATGTAAAAAGGTAAAATGAATACAGATCTTGCAGATTGCAGATATGATTTGTAGAAATTTTATTTCTTTGTAAAGGGGACTCGAAATGACTCAAAACTAAAACGCTAGGACTTTGGACTCGACTTGAGACTTGTGAGCTTTGACTTCGGACTTGACTCGGCACATGGATACTCTTGACTCGGGACTTCACTCGGACTTGAGTGCAAAAGACTTAGACTTACTTGGGACTTGCCCAGCAATGACTTTGTCCCACCTCTGGTACAAATGAAAAAAAAGTGTGACATGCAGCTATCTTTTGGAGGGGTGAGCTCTTTGTTGTGACGTTTACGCCAACGTCGGCTCCCATCGGGCACCTCAGTTTTCTAACACAAAAGCCAGCGAACTTGTTTCTTTTATTAACTTGTTTTAGATTAATATTGTGATTTAAAATTATAACATGATGTTCCATAGATTATAACTACAGTGGTACCTCACCTTACAAAATTAATTCGTTCCAGAAGTGGTTTCGTAACGTGAATTTTTCGTAAGTTGAGTAGCTATTTCAATGGAAAAGGCCTGATTTGTTCCAAGGTTGTTGTTTTTTATAGTGTAACATTTTTTTTATAGTGTAACATTGGTTCTGCGTCCTGATTGGCTAAGAGACTAGACCAGGACTAAACGTGGACTAAACCAGGTCTAGACCAGGTCTAAACCTGGATTGGACCTGGACTAAACCAGGACTGGACCAGGTCTAGACTTGGACTAAACCAGGATTAAACTACCACGTGCCGCTCTTTGCTGGTTTTGTGCGGCTGGTTTGTGGCTCGGGCTCCAGAGGGCGCGGTCCGGGCGCCGCGGTTCTAAGTCGTGCTCGCAGACCCGGTGCCGGTCGTGCAGACCAGGACTAGGGGTGCTCCTCGCGCGGTGCCGTGCTCCTCGCTCCTCGCGCGGTGCGTGCTCTGCGTTTCGTAACTTGAATTTTCTTTCATATCTAGAGACCAAAATTCAACGTGAAGGCGTTTCGTAACTTGGATTTTTTGTATGTAGGGTCTTTCGTAAGGTGAGGTACCACTGTACTAGTAGGCCTATATAGCAGACACCAGCACAATATGTCTTCCTTAAAGGTCCCATGGCATGAAATTTTCACTTTCTGAGGTTTTTGAACGTTAATGTGAGCTCCCCTACCCTGTTTAGCCCCCCCCCCATGGTTAAAAGTTGCGAAATGTCTAAACTGAGCATTTGCTATCCTTTTCTGCGTTACAAAAAATCAGAGCTCAAACGGGCGATTTTCAACAAGGCACTTTATTGACGTCAGATCGAAAAAAGAAATGCAAATGCAGTTCCACCCCCATCTGTCTGTACTCAGCGTCTCTGTAAATCACGCCCAGAGAGTTTGGACTGCGAATGCGCTAGGCAATGCGAAATGCGTTTTTTTATTTGCCTGGAGGCACGTCCGAGTGTTTCTAGGCTCGGAAGTCCTTTATCTGAGCCTCTGGACCTTTGAACAGCAGTGGTTTAATTTTATTTTATGTGGAAATGTGTTTATTTTTCAATGGAACGCTTCAAATCTCTCCCCCCGTGCAAAAACAAGGAAATGGATCAGCTGAGCGCTCAGAGCGAGAGCGGAGAGTTTGGCCACGCCCCCACCCTCTACTATTGGCCAGCTCTTTTCTCCTCATTTGCATTCAAGCAACAACGCCCATTATAGAGTGTTCAGAGTGAGAAAAATTACTCTTTCTCAGCTTATCTCTGTTTCTCATGCACTGAGTGTTGATTTTGAAGAAGGATTCATTTACAGTATTAGGGAACCATTAAGGAGCCATATAAAAGCATCAAGAAGTACCATGTCATGGGATCTTTAAAGTAAGAAATCTGAAAGAAACGGCGAGCTAAAAGGTTAAGGCTAATTGTATTTATTCTATTGGGAGCGGCATTTTCTTGTGTGCCCTGGTTTTTACATCATCTGAACCAATGTGACATTTCTTTACACAAAACAAAAAATGAAGTTGAAAGAAAAATGAATAAGTATAAAATTATAATTTATTTTTTCCACTTTAACAAAACCACACTGCATTACATAATCTGGAGTTACATCATTACACATACAGCCCTAATGCTTCCTACATTATTTGTCCTTTTCCATTCAACATCATTACAGCTCTCCTTTGTGGACATGTTTCCACCCATGTGCTGCTGGTCCAACCCATTCGTCACACAGACACATCAGGACGCTTCACCCTCTGTCTATGGCTCCAACCTTCACCCCCTCACCCATGTATGCCCCCCTATACCCCTCTTCCTCCACCTGTGTTTACCGCCTGACCCGAGCGCTGCCTGGTTCTGAATCACCGGTATAAATCCGGTGGATCAGTGGCACGGCCAATTGCGCCATCCACTGCAAGCCCCATGTTCTATTTATACCCAGATAATGGACTTGTCATTGGGTGAACATGCTCAGATAGTGCTGTTTCAAAGGCGGGCTGCTGGTCTGAGGAAGTGTATGGACATGAAATGTGTTTATTGGAGAAGGGAAAAGAGCACGCTACTGTAGATGAAGAGAAAGTGACAGATGGATGGACAGAAAGATGACCCTAGGAGATTTAGTATTGTATGCTTCTATGTTTCTGTGCGCACTATAAAACTTTGTGTTGTAGGCTTGCCTCTCCATGGATCTGATCTGTAATTGTTAATGTCACACCTGCTTGGGTTCATAGATATGTTTAATGCCATACTGTCAAACATTCCAGGAAAAGCAGTAACCTCCATGGAGACAAGCTGGCGGTGGGCCCTCCACCTGAAAAGTCACATAGAGTACAGAAGAAAGAATATTCAGTCAAAAATATTGCTTATTTTTAAAGATAGGTGTACGATGTATGCATATAGAATGCATACAGTTTGTTTTGGTTGAAGATTTCTGTTTAAATACATGATTTGTAACATTTCTGGTGGGGATCTGTCTCCATGGAGATGCCATTGCCTTGATCTCCACAGACCTGACATGTAACTTGGCCTCACGACGTTTGGTGATAGCTATGTTTAATGTCATACAGTCAAAAATTCCAGGAAAAGCAATAACATCTCCATGGATACAGGAAGGTGGAAAAGTTACACAGTGTATCTTTAAATTACATTATAAAATAAATATTGTGTAAGACGAGTTTGCATTTGTGTATTAGATAATATTTTTTAAATATAATATATATACATTTGTTTGTTTGCATGTGTATACAAGCTACTTTGTCTGTTTGCTCCTATTTCTTAATGTAATAAAAGAAAAGTTGTTCCTCAGGGCTCTAAACTGGACCCAACCAATTTCATAATCTTTTTTTTTTTTTTTTTAACTCTCAGCTCCTGGGAGTACCACAGATATTCATATGCCTTCTTTTGTATAGACCTAATGTTTGTGTATTGATTTCAGATCAATTATCCTCAGAAAGATTATTAAATTGTGACCACCTGCGTCTGTATAAAAAAGCTTATTTATCTTTATTTATTTATAATTAGCATCTTTTCTCATGGGTCTGACAACACAATGCAGTCTTCATTGTCTGTGCTTGTCCTTTAATATAACACATGATTGCAGTGGTATAGGTATCCAATGGCAGCCACAAACATCAACAAATAACCGAAATGTGAGCTGATGTCAAAATGATTTACTGTCCTATTTATAAAGTCCAGCTCCATGTAATAATCTTTATATTCTTTTCACTAATACAACAGTGACAATGTTAGTTGAGTGTTCACCCATTAACTACAGAGTAGCCAGTTCAAACTTTGGTAGAGCGTATACTACCTTTACTACCTTCCTTTGGATCTTTATAGTATAGAAATTGGATAGATCTATTTTAGACCAGGTTTAAAGGCCCTATACCCGAATTTTTTTCCCAAGTATATGAGCAAAATGTGACTTGCTCCAGCTTAGGTCCTGACCAAACCGAAGCAAGAAGATCATGGAGATGGTCCCCGGGCGCCCTAATGTGTGTGCTGCCCACTGCTCCTAATATATATATATAGGATGGGTTAAAATGCAGAGAAGAATTTCTCCAGTGTGAGATCAATAAAGTTCACTTCTTCAAATATATTGTAATATATATAGTATAAGTTCAAATAAGGCCACTGTGTGCTGTCTGCATCAAATTATAGAGCGTTTTGTTTGATAATCAGCAAGTGTGCATTAGCATGCGAGTTTTTACCACCATGACAAAACTCTGCACTGGTCTCTGGGAGTTGTGAAAAGTGCTTATAAATTCAATGTGGTGAATCATTAAGATGTTTGAAATGCATAGGTAAGTGAGGAATAACTGAGGAGCACTGCAAACCACTAATAATGAACTAGTTCTGTTTTCACATTTTTAAGATATTTTTAAATCAAGTACAGGCAACATCTATTTTTAAATACATGATACATAATATTTTATTTGTAACTTTTCTGGTGGAGATATGACTCGGGAGATGCCATTGCTTTGCGAGGAAAATTCCATATAGCATTAAAAGTATATGTTCAATAATAAAAGGAGAAATTGAATTTGTCAACTGGACAAAGTTTATTTGGTCGAAAACGTTTCGCAGCTCATCCGCGCTGCTTCGTAGGTTCTGGTTAGAGTACTGATGGACACTGCTTATATCTAGCTGCAGGGAGGAGCTAACTACACTGAAATTATTCTGAAAGTATCCCACCTCTTTGTTTTGAGTTTCTGTCTTTTGTATTTCCAGTTTCTCTCTGGCGTCTAGTTTAGCATACCCATTCAAACCCTAATGGCTGTTTTCACACCTCTGGACCTGACCAGAGGGGTATTCCACGAACGTCGCTAAACATAGCAGCAACTAAGTGCTAAGACCTTGCCTGACTTAGACGCTACTTAGACTAAAGCGTGAACCCGTTCCACTAACGCATTTCAGCTGCGCCTCAGCAGCGCTAAGTTCAGTCAGGCCTAAGCAGGACGGGCCTAGACGCGTGCACGGGAAAGGTAAGAAGCCCTGAACAAGCGACTGTCGAAAACGCGATCATTCGGGCCGATTATTTCAGCGCATCAGAACAGAAGTTGCTTTTGGAACTCTACAACACATTTGCAATAACCAAGGCAAGCGACATGGCGTGGCAGAAGATCGCCACGCAGTCTTGTCAGTTGTAATTTATTTTTACTGTGTAAAAGTATTTGCTCCAACTAATACGTTAAATTGTGTTATCTTGTCTTTGAGCAGGAATAATGTGAAGAGGACTGTTTTGCAGGTAAAGACAAAGCATAAAAACATTTTGCAGAGTGGTAAGTATGCTAATATTAATATTATTATTCAGTTGCGTGAAAAGTCCCTCAGTCGTCCAGGTAGAATCCATGATCAAAGGAGAAGTTCAATTTGTCAACTGGACAAAGTTTGTTTGGTTGAAAACGTTTCGCCGCTCATCCGAGAGGCTTCGTCAGCTCTGGTTATTGTACTGGTTAGACCCTGCTTATATCTAGCTGCCGGGAGGCGCGTCCTACAATGACAAAGCTCTGAAAACGATCCCCCCTAATCTGTCCCTTTGTTTTTCAAATTACTCTGACGGCTAGTTTAGACCCCCTATTCAACGTCTAACGACCCTCTCCACCCCTCTGCCCTGGCTCTGTTTGACTGGTCTAAAAATCGCATTATAGATGGGAGACAAGTTATGTCTAACTCCCCCATTTCTGTTTAATGACGGATTCTCTTTTTTGACAAAAATAGCCTCTTTAACCCCCCTCTCAAACCAGTTCTTTTCCCTGGCTAAGATCTGAACCTCACTGTCCTCAAAAGAATGGCCCGTGGCTTCTAGGTGAAGATGTACAGCAGATGACGGTCCACTCTGGCACGCTCGCCTGTGTTGGTACATCCTCTTGTGAAGTGGCTGTTTTGTTTCCCCAATGTAGCGCTCACTGCAGTCCTCACTACACTGAATGGAGTAGACCACATTGCTCCATTGCTTTGTCCAGTTGACAAATTGAACTTCTCCTTTGATCATTATTATTCAGTGAAATTAGTAATACTGTTGAAATGGTACCTTAATTTAATTTAAAATGAACAGTAGCTACCAAGCCACTGGAGGTGGGAGCCCCCCTCAAAATCTTTCACCTGCAGAGGAGCTGGCACTGGCCCTAAACCGGGGTCGCCCACTGGTGGAGGTAATTGAAGGAGGGACCCCATCAAAGATCCTTCCTGCGAGTTCTCGTGAAGAGTATATTCAAGGTATTCTCTAGGCAAGGGCTCTCAAGTCTCACGCATTGAGAGTGTGACACACGCAATTCGACAAATTTTTTTTTTTGTGCCCAGAAAATCGGTCTGTGTGGCTTAGTTTATGCAGGCTCCGCGCATTTTCAGCGCCGCCCCCCCCCCCCCCCCGTCCCCCCCTCCCCCTGCTCCCCGTGCGGTCCGAGCGGAGGCCGGAGCAGACGCGCCGTCTCCCGGGCACGTCCTGAGCCTCAGTCCCGGTGCCACGTCCTCTGAGACGCACCGACTCCGGTCCCGGTGTCTCCGTCTGTGCGTAACGTGTCCCCCCCAACGGCTTACGCGCGGAATACGCCCCCCCAGGGCTCTCAGTCAAAACTTGAGAGCCCTGCTCTAGGCTAATGCTTGCCTCAGCAGTGATCCAAGCATTTGTGTATTTTAATAGTATGCTTGTGTTGGTGTACACTTAGACCCTCCTCAGCAGTCCTCCAGCAGTGCCTTGCCTGACCCTCAGCTGTCCTCCAGCAGTGCCTTGTCTGACCCTCAGCAGTCCTCCAGCAGTGCCTTGCCTGACCCTCAGCAGTCCTTCAGCAGTGCCTTGCCTGACCCTCAGCAGTCCTCCAGCAGTGGCCTCACACCAGAATGTCATACCTAATGTCTTTTATTGTTTTATGCCTATTGATGGAAATTGATAAATAGGATTTAATTAGGATTTAAGAGGCTTGCACAGCATCTCTGAAGCAAATTTGTTGAATCATTGAAATGTTGCATCATGGAGTGTGCCTGTTATTTGGCTACATTTTGTTTTAAAAGTAAAGGTTTACCTGTAACTGTATTCTTTGATAGAGATGTCACATAAAATATAAAGTGTCAATGTCGTCAAGTGAGAGTGATGTTAGGCCCAGCTGATATAAGTTCTATGATGATATTAATAATTTTAGGTTAAATTCATTCACATTTGTGTAATATGTGGCAAATGTACATTTGTGAAAATATAACACAAAACTTGACTTGCAACGCCCACATGAAAGACACAGGACATAACCACTCGACTAAAGTGTTTCTCAAGAAAAGCTCTGGAATTATTCTATGTGTTAATGTCATAAAGACAGCAGTTCAAAAGCATATTTTTAAATTACCCGAGATTTGTCAAGAACCAAAGAAGGTCATTTATTTTTTTGCTGAAATTTTTTTTCAGACAACACAGATAGTCATGCGGGAGGTGTGCGGAACTGTTTGTTTGACACTCTGTTTACGTCAGATACGTATTCTCTGTGACACGGCCTGATTAATCCACATCTTTAGCCTGCCCGGTACCAGACTATCCGCTAAAACCATGTTGCTGCAGTAACTCAGCGGGGACTACATTTAGCGAGCGTCATGGAACCGAACTCTCACTAAAACTACCGCGAACTGTCAAATAAAGCCGGACTTTGCGCTTAGCCGCTTTTGTGGAATACCCCTCTGCTCCCCTATTGTTTCCTTTGTTTGTTTTGGTTTGAGAATGGAATTATAGGGGAGACAAATTATGTCTGACTCCCCCATTTCTGTTTAAAGAAGGATTCTGTTTTTTTTTTTTTTTTGTTTTTTTACAAAAATAGCCTCTTTAACTCCCCTCTCAAACCAGTTCTTTTCCCTGGCTAAGATCTGAACATCACTGTCTGTGTTGGTACATCCTCTTGTGAAGTGGCTGTTTTGTTTCTCCAATGTAGCGCTCACTGCAGTCTTCACTACACTGAATGGAGTAGACCACATTGCTTTGTTTGTGGCTCGGTGTTTTGTCCTTTGGGTGGACCAGTTTCTGTCTTAAAGTGTTTGTGGGTTTGAAATAGACTGGGATTTCATATTGTCTGAAAATCCTCTGTGATTTTTCAGAAATCAGGTAAGGAATCGCTACCCCTTTCCTCCTGGGTTCTGATTCTCTATTATCTTGTTTCTTTTCCTTGTCTCTCTTGGTTTTGTTGACAGCCCATTTAGGATATCCACAAACAGAGAGGGCTTCCCTCACATGTTGTTCTTCTTTCTCCTTACCCTCTGTGCTTGTGGGAACCACTTGGGCCCTGTGTTGTAATGTCCAAATAACTCCCAGTTTGTGCTGCAGTGGGTGGTGTGAATCAAAAAGCAGGTATTGGTCTGTGTGTGTGGGCTTCCTGAAGACTTCTACTTGGAGTCGACTCCATTCAGTGTAGTGAAGACTGCAGTGAGCGCTACACTGGAGAAACAAAACAGCCACTTCACAAGAGGATGTACCAACACAGGCGGGCGTGCCAGAGTGGACCTTCATCTGCCGTACATCTTCACCTAGAAGCCACGGGCCATTCATTTGAGGACAGTGAGGTTCAGATCTTGGCCAGGGAAAAGAACTGGTTTGAGAGGGGAGTTAAAGAGGCTATTTTTGTCAAAAAAGAGAATCCTTCTTTAAACAGGAATGGGGGAGTCGGACATAATTTGTCTCCCATCTATAATTCCATTCTCAAACCGAAATCAAAACAAAGGAAACAATAGGGCAGACAGGTCAGGTCCAGAGGTGTGAAAACAGCCATTAGGGTTTGAATGGGTATGCTAAACTAGACGCCAGAGAGAAACTGGAAATACAAAAGACAGAAACTCAAAACAAAGAGGTGGGATAGTTTCAGAATAATTTCAGTGTAGTTAGCTCCTCCCTGCAGCGAGATATAAGCAGTGTCCATCAGCACTCTAACCAGAACTGACGAAGCAACTCGGATGAGCTGCAAAACGTTTTCGACCAAATAAACTTTGTCCAGTTGACAAATTGAATTTCTCCTTTTATCATGGATTCTACCTGGACGACTGAGGGATTCTTCACATATATCTTCAATATATACAGTATTTCTATTTAAGTGTTTTACTGCTAAATTATCTTCTATAGTCTATGTGCTCTTACTGTGAGCAAAGTCACCTCTCCACAGATCTGACGTGTAACTTGGCCTCATACCAGGGACAACAGATGGAAATTAGCCTGTGGCTATAATCTGGCATATTTACATATATATTGATGGAATAATTATATATTATTAACTTTTGTGATTCTTTAATCTTTAGAAATGAAGTTTCAAATGTGTGCGTGACTTGTGATCATATGTTTTGAGTTGCAGAAAGGCCAGATATCTGAGGGGAGACGTAAGCAGACAGCTCGGCTCCTCCAGTATCTAAGTTTCAGGGACATTGTCCCTGTGAAAGATGTCATATCTGGGAATTATCTTATAAGTGTGTTGGGTGTTATGATTATGTTTTGGTTTTAATGATTATGTTTTGTTGGCTGTCCTGCCACATGTTCCCCCACCCCTTATGGGCAGGACAGACCACGTATAAACTAGGGATGTGAAAAACTGAATAAATAGCAAGCTGGGGGCACAGAGAACCAGGACGCTCAGAGCAAATATGGGCCGAGAGCAATGTTGTAACCTGGTCGTATTTCTCTGATTGTTCTCCACTTGCAAGTGAAAAAGATCTAATCTCTTGTCTTCCTTTCCTGTGTACAGAATATGTTGGGTTTTTACCAGCACCCATCAAATGGTCCTTCGTAAGCCGGATCCCAAGACACCTAAAGACTCCAGGAGGTGTCTGAGATTCGGGAAAGACAGTGGCCACTGCATCTGAAACCTTTACTGGCCGACTCTCAACCATCGCTTGGAGTCTGAGGGTTGACGGGATACCGAAGGAGGAAGACAACCAGACTAAAAGAACTGAGTGAGTACGTCTAAGTTTAAAACGTGTGTGACTGAGGGTCATAGCGCGTAGAAAACCCTAAAAATCCTAGGCTCTATTAGGTAAAACGTGGACTGGTGTCCCTCTATCGGGTGGCGGGAGAGTCACTGGCAGGTAGTAAAACACTGGGTGGAGTAGTATCCTTCTAACGGGTGACAGGTTAGTCACATACAGTTAGTAAATTACTGAAGGAAGCGGTTTCCCTTTATCGGGTAACAGGTTAGTTACTGGCTAGATAATAAAAGACCGTGAAAATCGTACTCAAAGGAATAAAAGTTCTGTGTGAAAGTGTGTATGACTGGAATTACAGGCCGTTAACACTGTAATTCATATAAACTGTTCAGAATAATACAGTAACGTATTGTAGATGCAAAGGCAAGATTTTTCCACCTGCATTGCACTGTGGCAGGTTGAAGTGAAAAATACTACAATACTGATTATTACTGTCTGGACAAAAACACATCCCAACCTGTAGGCTCCCCTTTGGACAAATGGTTGGACCAAATTGACCAAAAAATGGGAAACAAACAGACAAAACTTCAGAGTAAGGATTATAAAATTGTTGCGCAACAAAATAAAGACAAAATAAAATACCTGAAATTATGGACAACAAAATATAATTTTAAAGGGAAGTTAAACACTGTAGAGATAATACAGTTAAGAGAAAAGATCTATGCAGATTATTATGCAGACTATATGTTCATTAATGTGCACTGTCCCTTTCAAATAAATAAATAAATAAAATAAATAAATAGCGACTTTACTCTAATACATGTTTTTATTTGTTTATTACAATAGATTCTTGGGCCACTGTTGTCTTCCTGGATCTTTTTAAACCTCTGTGGCTAAACCAGAGCCATAGTTACAAAGCACACCACATCCCTCTTGTAGATGCCAGACCCACACCTCGTCCATCACTCTGGCCCTAAACGAGCCTGTGTAAATCAATGGAGACAGATGACAGATGGCAGATGGTTAGTAAAACACACAGGCATACATGGACTCCCCCTATGAGCTCACCAGGATTCACCACTGCACTACTACTAATGGACTGCAGCATGCTAACAGAAGAAATCGACTCATATACCAACACTTTGTAGTCTTTCTGTTATGAGCCTTAAAGTGGGTCTATTGTGCAAATCAACTTTTTAGAGTTTTTAAAGGGCCCATATTTCTTTATTTTCTGTTGTCTTTTGTTTCGTTCATACGTGCGTAATTCTTCTCTCAAACAGAAAACACTGTGTTCCACCTTGTGAGGTTATTTGGTAATACAAGAAGGTGCTTCTCTGTGTTTTTAATCTCCATACACAGTCCAGCCATCCATTTACTTCCACATATCTGGGGCCAGGTCATGGGAGCAACAGTCAAAGCAGGGACTCCCGGACTTCCTTCACGGATACTTCCTCGAGCTCCTCCGGGAGGGCCCAAGGCGTTATCAGGCCAGCCGGGAGACATAGTCCCTCCAGAGTGTCCAGAGGCTTCTTGCTCATGCCTGGAACACCTCCCAAGGGAGGCGCCCAGGAGGCTGTATTTAACCCCTTTACCATCACTAGTACACACCCACTGCTCTGTACTTTGTTCTCCAATTTTAGTTTCTTAATTGGTGATAGGTGTAGTATTTGGCAGTTCAATTTTGGTACAAATGAAAAAGATATATCTGCTGCTTGCTCGCTTGATGTGCAGCTATCCTTAGTAAATCTGTGACAACTCTGTGGCTCTTTGTTATGATGACGTTTATGGTGATGTCAGCTCCCATTGGGCACCGCAATTTTGTAACTTGGACGTCAGCAGAATTTTTAATGAAGTCATTTTAGATCAATATTGCAATTTAAAATGTCCAGATTACAACACAATGACCCACGGTTGTCACAGATTATAGCTACTCTACATAGCAGACTCAAGTGCAATACATCTTACATCTCTTTAAATCTCCAACAGAGGCCGATGTTTTGTTTGAGTACATCAGCTGCCTAAAGTAAATGCATTTATTTGCGATATTTGTACACTTTACGACAAAAACACTGTGTAGTGGCCGCATTACAGTTAATACTTTTTAGCAGACTAAATAGACCCACCAGCCCCCACTAATGGGTTAACTCAAATATCTAAGACGGTTCCAACAACGCCACCCTGGATTATAGTGCCAGGGACACTTTACCAAAGGCAACGCAAGTTCTTGATTGAGTGGACTATGAGACATAAATATGAAAAAGATACATTTATTTATTCAAGTCATTAAAATACTCAATTACATTATTAAAATGTGTCTGCCATTCTCCTAAAAACCAGTACTATCACACTCACATTCACACTTAATAAAACACAGGACCTGGCCCAACCCAAAGCTTCAAGGTGCAAGTCGCTTTTTCCCAGTGGTCCTACCAGGATGTCGCACAGGCGCACTGGTCCGCACGCAGGCCCGACGCAGGCCCGACGCTGTGGGTCTGCGGCAGTGCGCACACTCCAACGGGACCCAACTCGAGTCCACCGTCTATGCTGGTCCCTAGGACTTAGTTCATTTTGGTCACGGGGAAACTGTCTTTAGCCCGTAGGAGTGAGAGCTGAATTTGCTGAATGCCAGGGGAAAGCGCAACGATACAATCAGGGACTTATGGTTGAAAGGAAGAAAGGGGAGGGAAGGAAAGGAGAGGCCCGCTGGGAAGTCCACCTAAAATACAATGCATTTTTAGATATCGTATCCTGTAACGCTGTACACCTCCGTGCGCAGTAAAGAAAAGCAGATACATACCAAATGCGCTTTAGCGCATCACGCACAATGACAAGCCAGGAATGCTGCAACCAGATGCCGCTCTACAATAAACCCACAGATTAACAGAGTGTAATTTAATTAATTGAAAGATTGATGGCCAAATTCTTACCGGAGTTTCATGCAAGCAGGGCACAGCACGGGTCTGCTGTTACCAAGTGACCCGTGCGTAAAAGTCCTCGCCTGACGCTGCGCACTACAACCAGCACCAGATTAGAAAAGTTGCAACACAAGGAACAATACTGCACACTGATACGGCTTACCGGAGCTTTTTGACGTGAATATGTGTAGCATGAGCCTTAAAGTTGTTCCACAGTTGACTAAGCCAAGCTGTAACACACGTGCTGCGCACAAATGACGTGGAGACAAAATGCGCTCAAGATTAGTCGCGGTTTTAGTCCTATATTGACGAGAAGTAACGAAATTTGTTTGGCAAGGCTTGTGCTGCGGCCAGCTCCCAGGCAGCGGGTGACGTCAGAGGCAAGGAAGAGGTTGCCCCGAGGAGGTACCCACCTTTTAAAGGCTCAGGTGGATCACAATAGGCCACACCAGCGGTTAAAGGGGCCTACCACCACATTCCACCCCTCCCTTTTGCATCGTCGCCCCGACGATGAGCTAAAGGTGCCAGCAGTGGCCAGATGTTCCAGACTGTTCAATGCTGATCTTGGCAAATTGTGTGGATTACGGTGGCGGCCCGCAGTGGCACGCGTCGACCGCCGCACCTCTGGACTGTCAACACCAACGACAGGAGACTGATCAGACCTCCTAGTAGTAGTACCAGCTGCTGTGTCTCCCCCTACAACTGCAACTCCAGTCAAACCCAGTTGTTGTTCAGTTGTTTGGCTTGGCAATGAAGGCAATTGCTCCGAAACCATCCACAAGTCTGCATCAGGAGACTGTTCCTCTGACCCCCGGTCAGGGATCTCCGGCTGGCCAATCTCTTGAGAAACTTCGAACCTTCCAGCACCCGCGAATCTCTTCAACAAAGACCGGTGAACTGTCTTAACCTCCCCATGGTCATGCACCGGGGCTACGGTATACACAGCGCCTCCACCATGAGCTCTCAAAACAACATAAGGGGTGGGAAGCCACAAGTCTTGTATTTTACAACGACCCCTAACACCAGTATTGCGCAGCAAAACAGTTTCCCCTACATCCAGGGATTTCTCATGGACGTTCTGGTCATGTTGAGCCTTCCTACGCTTTGCAGCGGTCTCCAAACGTTCCTTAGTTCCTTCAAAAGCCAGCTGTAAGCGAGTTTGGTGTTCCAGAATCCATTCATGAGGGTCACCCGCGAGAGGGTCACCCACCTGGCCAAGCAAGAAGTCGACCGGGAGCCGAGGCTCCTGGCCAAACATCAAGAAAAAGGGTGATTCTCCAGTAGTGTGGTGAGGTGTTGTGTTGTATGCATACAGAACTTGTGGCAAACAGGAACCCCAGTAACGCTTTCTGCAAGATGGTAAAGTGCGAAGCAAGTCGTGTAACGTGCGGTTGAACCTCTCACACTGCCCGTTCCCTGAAGGATGATAAGGGGTAGTGCGCGATTTTGAGATGTTATAAAGCTGGCACAACTGCTGCATTAGAGAGTTCTCGAAGCTCCTCCCCTGATCAGAGTGAATTCGTGCCGGAACCCCGAACTTTGAGAACCACTCTGTTACCAAGATCTGTGCAATGGTCAAAGCACGCTGGTCCCTGGTTGGGAATGCCTGGGTATATTTACTGAACACGTCAGTAATGACTAACACATTCTCAAACCCTCTGGAGGACGGCTCAAGCAGTGAAAAATCCAATGCCAAGGTCTCGTTAGGCCTAGAAGCCAAAAGATGGCCCATAGGAGCCCGAGCTAGGGGCCTCGAATCCTTTGCTACCTGACAACGCAAGCACTGTTGACACCACTGACTCACTGCCTTTGACATCCCTGGCCAGTAGCATCGTGCACGCAAAAGGGCCAAGGTCCTCTCTACCCCCTGATGGCCGTGGGCATCATGTATTTGGGACAACACTCCCTGGATCATACTTGCAGGTAGCAACAACTGATACACCACCTCTCCACCATCTGGACGAAAGATTTTCCGATACAGCAATGAGTCCCTCTCAACAAGCCGATGCCACTGACGAAGCAGTACCACCGCAGCAGGTGACATTTTCCTCCTCTCCTCAGGATTTGGCTCCCGCTGCTGTCTCCAAAAGACAGCCACCTCTTGGATAACAGAATCGGAATCCTGAAGGGCACGGACATCAGCCAAAGAGGAACCAGGCAGAGCGGACACCACAGCCTGCATCACTTCCACGGATGGTGGGGGCGGAGCTTGCTGCAAGGAAAGCGGAACCATAGTGCCCGGAACCAATGTTGCCAGGTCCGACGACCCATACTCTTGTTGGCGGGACAGAGCGTCTGCGTTATGGTTGCTACGACCCGACCTGTACCGCAGTTCAAAGTTGAAAACTGTGAGCTGCGCCGCCCAACGCTGCTCAACAGCCCCAAGTTTTGCAGTGGCAAGATGACTCAAAGGGTTGTTATCAGTATACACAATACACCGATGTCCCAACAAGTATTCCCGAAATTTTTCAGTCATTGCCCACTTCAAGCCCAAGAGCTCAAGTTTCATAGAACTATAGTTTGTCATGTTGCGCTCTGCTCCTCGCAGGCCTCGACTGGCATATGCTATGGGTCGCACACTGCCTCCCTGTTCCTGAGAAAGTAAAAGTAAAATCGGCGTAGGCCAGTACTGGGGCCCTAGTCAGTCGCTCTTTTAAGCCCTCAAAGCTCGCTTGACATTCCTGGTCCCATGTCTCCAAACTACTCTTAGCAGAGCCTCGCCTCGACTTACCCGACAATTCTGCCACTTTCCGATGTAGTGGTGCTGCCAGACGGGCAAACCCATCGACAAAACGGCGATAGTAACTCGCAAAGCCTATAAAGGATCGCAGTTCCGAAACGGTGGTCGGCACCAGCCACTCCGCGACAGCCTTAACCTTTCCAGGGTCGGTGGCAACTCCTTTATCAGAAATGACATGGCCCAAGTAGTTTACTTCCCGCCGAAACAAACTACACTTTGCAAACTTGACTTTTAGACCCTCAGAGTGTAATCAACCCAGAACCCCGTCGAGTCGCTCCAAATGCTGGTCAAAGTTGGAAGAGAAAACGATAATGTCGTCTAAGTAAAGAAGCAAGGACTGGCCCTGCTGGCTGCCAAAAATCCTTTGCATCAGCCGTTGAAAGGTACTTGGCGCATTACAGAGGCCAAAAGGCATCCTGTTCCATTCAAATAAACCAAAAGGAGTGCAGAAAGCAGTCTTTGGACGGTCCTTCTCCGCAACTGGCACCTGATTATATCCGCTCGCGAGATCTAACGTGGAGAACCAGCAAGCGCCCGTTAGGGAGTCAAGAGACTACTCAATACGCGGAAGCGGGAACGCGTCCTTCCTTGTCTTGGAGTTCAGCTGACGATAATCCACGCAAAGGCGTAAAGTGCCGTCTTTCTTACGTACAAGCACGATTGGTGAGGCGTAAGGACTAGAGCTTTCGCAAATGACTTGCGTCTCAAGCAGTTTGTTAATGTGTTCCTTAACTCTTTCTCTACCGGAGACGTCGTTTGACGTCAGAGCGATTCCAGACGTAGTCTACCGAGACGTCGATTGACGTCAGAGCCGTTTTTCAGCGGGGGTTGCTAGGATACGTCCGGGAGCAACTTGTAATTCATAGTTCAAGGTGTAATTCACACATCTAACCCCTAGGTGGTGATCGTGTGTGTGTTAGTTTGGCGATCGGGGGCGGAGAGCCCAGAAGCGCTCACCCGTGTGTACTGAGTAGTGGAGCTAACAATCGATCGGTTTTTACGGAGTGATCCGAGCGGTCGGAGTGGTCTTGGGACCCAAGGTCCCGGACCACAGGACCGCGGAGACACGCCGGATCAGGCAAGGACGGCAAGAAAGAGATCTCGTCTGTCCGAGGCAGGGGCCATGTCTATTCGGGTCTCAGACCCGGAGGACAGCGAATTTGAGTCCAGCGAGCCAGACCCCGAGCCGCCCGATGAGCGGCTGCCGTCGGGATCCTCTGGGAGAAGCAGATCCCCCTCTCCAGAGGAAGAGATGGGTAAGAACTAAGTTTACGTGCTGTGTGGTGAATCAATGAATGAACTTACTTTATCCCCTCCCTGCCTGCATGCACTTTTTCCCTCTTGTCCAAATGTCCGGGAGCCTACTGTGTGAATGAATGCAGGCGTGCGTGTGTGTGTGTGCGTGTCTGTGCGTGCGTGCGTGCGCGTGCGTGTGTGCGCGTGCGTAGCTATGTGTATAAAGGTTTATGCGTGTGTGTGTGTGTGTATGTAAAGGTTTATGCTTGGGTATGCGTGTGTGTATATGTAAAATTGTATATGTAAAATGCCACTATTGATGTGAAGGAATTTCCCATTTACAGAGCCTTCATCCAGCAGAGGACCTACTTTGCGAGCAGGGGTGGGGACCTCTGCTCGCAAAGCGGAGAAGAAAGGTAAAAAAATATATATATTCTCCCCATTACATTGCAGCAATACAAAAAAATGACATTAGGTAATGTTGTACATTTCTGTCATTTTACAGGTGGTGCATCTGCCACACAAAGTGTGGAGTGGCAACAAAATGTTGGGAACCCAACATGATTCCCTTCACGGCCACCCCTGGACTCCGGAGCGCTGCAGCGGAGCTGAAGTCTGACGTGCCAGCAGACTTCTTTGAGCTCCTCATCACGAATGAGCTGCTGGCACACATTACTGAGCAGACAAACCTTTATGCTCGCCAGTACTTTGCCGCTCTCCCTGAAGGCCAACAACACACACACACGCGCGCACACACACACACACACACGCATACATGCACGTGCACACATTGTTCACGCACGTGCACACATTGTTCACGCACATGCACACATTGTTCACGCGCGTGCACACATTGTTCTGTTGTTATTGTAACTGTTGTTATTCTCTCAAGATTGTTATCTTTGTCAATTTGTATATAGTTATTTCTTATATTTGTAAATAAAAAAAAAAAAAATTGCAATCAAAAATCTTTCTCTGTTATTTTAGATGTTTGGGGTGTCACTAAATCAATAAGTATTGATGTCAAAGTCACTTATCTGCTTGTAATACCTCCTTTCACAAAAAGGTCATTTTCTCAAATTTGTTGTCAAAAAACAGTGTTTTTGCTGAAACTTTGCTATGTTCTACTATCAATTACTTGAGAACCGAAAAGGTTAGAAACATAATTTTTTTTCCAGGTGAAAGATGAGATAACACTTTATTTTGATGTGTGCTACGTTTATATAGTGAAAGAACTCAGTATTCTGTGAGTCTTGAAAAATCAGTGAAAATGCTCTGAATCTCTGGTAGACAAGGGCTTAGATTTTGAAAACAGGCTGGTAGAGAAAGAGTTAACAACCTCATACTCTGAGGGTGGTATGCGCCGATGCCGTTGTCTAACTGGGATATCGTCAAGCAATGGAATTTCATGAGATATCAGGTCAGTACAGCCAAGATCTTGATCGTTAATGGAGAAGACTGAGACATGCTTCCGCAAAAGGGAACGAGCAGCATCGTGTTGTTCAGGAGGCAAGTAAGACAAATCAATGGACTCAATCTGGTCCAAAATCGATAACGCAACACCTTGGCCACCAACTCCAGCAGCAATAGTGGACACCTCAACAATGCCGGAGGGCAAGCTAACAACCTTAGCACTATCCAGCGTCCCGAGAACAGTGCGAGGGTACAGGAGCACCTCAGCTACCCCTACATTCACAATTGGGATGTACGCTGTGCCACGATCAATGCGAACCAAAGCTGGTGAAGCCAAGAGGCCTGCAGGTAAACCAGACTCAGGTGGTTCAAAAAGCACAGTTCCATTAGTAAACCTTTCCGAACAAGTAGCAACAACCATTTTCATCGCACCCCCCGGAATACAGCAGGCTCGCTTCCCTCGAACCCGCACACAACCTGGTTTAGTGGGTGTAGATGGTACTCTAGCCACATGACACTTCTGCATGGCTTCTACCAGAACAGTAGGGACAGAACTGGGCGACTCCCCAAATAAGGCAGATCCATATTGACCAAAGAGCTCGAGATAACATTTCCGGATAATGTTCATCCCCAGCACACCGTGTACCTGAGGCGGAGTCCGTCCAGGGGGGTCCCTAACTACCAAGATGCCACACTGACTCATCAACTTCCCACAAAGAGTGACATCAAGCTCAAGGTAGCCAATGTATGGAATTGCCAACCCATTGGCGCCTTTAAGTTCCAGCCAGTGGCAGGCTTTCAGACGCTCTGCACCCCAAGGCTCCAAGTTATCCCTAAAGAAGCTTTCGGTAATCGTTGAGACCATCGACCCAGTGTCCACCAGACATGGTACGGTGGCGCCTCCCATACCAACGTCAATGTGCGGACATGAGGAAATCAATTTGGGTGCATCTTCAAGCCCGCCACCTGAATTACCTGAGCCAGTAGAGGCCCCACCCGAGCTGTGGCTCAGCAGCACGGTGGGCGATAGTTTTCCGAAAGCTGGTGCTGTTGAGAGCGACCATGCCCCGAAGAATGTGAGCGAAATGGGACCCTAGGCCCATCACACTCCCTGGCAATGTGGCCTGGCTGCTGACAGCGCAGACAAATAATTGGACCCGAGCGAGGAGAACGACCACGCTGGCGGGACTGAGAGGTCTGTAAACAGGAAATACTCTCAGTCAACTTGTCCAGCTGTTCTTGCTGGCGTTTCAAAAGCTCTTGCATTTCACTAACCTCAGTGGAGGGCGGGTGCTGGCCTGGCTGCTGGTAGCCGCCCTGTACCACGTACTGAATGCCAAAAGCCGAGGGGACAGAGTGGCTTCGGCCCCTCACAACTGCCGGCAACCCCTCGCGCTCCCACCGTATGGCCTCGCCTCGGACGTCAAGAAGTGTTGCCTGGGGAAACTGACGCACATATTGTTTAAGGTCGCGCCGAAGAGCGCCATCTAGGACGTGCTCAACAAACTGATCGCGCAGGAGAATCTCAAAATTGACAAGATTGTTTGGAGCATGCTGTTTAACCTTCTCCATTAAAGACATCAGCACAAGAGAGTATTCAAGCAGACTCTCCCCTTCCTGCTGTCGGCGTGAAAAGAATGCTTCTTGCAATGCCACGTACGATTCTGCACAGCCATACAGATCCTGCAAAATGGCAGTAACTTTGGTGGGATCACTCCGTTCTTCCGCGGAGCGATATTTTATTTCCTCGCGGGCCTCTCCTTCTAAATGGTCAAACAGAAAAAATGCTTCATCCACGGAAGACAAGTGTCGGGCTCTAATACATGCCTGGGCCTCTTCTAACCACTCACTCAGGCTAATGCCTGTCCTGCCACGGAACATAGGGCATTTACGGTCACGTGGAATAAACACTAGCCTCTCTACGCTAGAGTTGCGTGCTGAAGGCGCGGATGACGCTGTAGACCGAGTGGATGGCCCTGCAATAGGCTCTTGACGTTGAGACTGCTCCTGACGCAGCCTTTCATTGTCAGCTCTTAGCTGTTGCACCAATTCTTCTAACTCGCGCATTCGGTCTTCCATGTTTTACAAAGGGGTCCACAGGTTGGGCCACAAATGGGAAAAAAACAAAGGTTCTGCTGTATTCACAATATAAAACACCGTTCACTTAAGACAGGAGATAGTATTTTAAGTACAATTTCCACTAAAATGGCAACAAACCATTCAGTTCGGATTTAGAGGAATTCCAATCGTAATAGTTCAAGGTAAAATTAAACACAATTGAAAAATGAAACACCAAAACATGCACAAAATGACAAATGCAACCCACACAAATAAGAAAACACAATAACCTTTAACTTATACAAATTAGATACCTCCAATCCTTAGAATAATCACCACAAGTGTTAAACTGTACAGTGCTGTATATTCTCAAGTCTTTCAGTTTTTTGTTTTTTTTTTCAAATTAAGTCTCAGTCCAACTCAATCGTATCCTGTCGACAACGCCAAAACTGTAGTGGCTCCGCAGCACAGTTAATACTTTTTAGCAGACTAAATAGACCCACCAGCCCCCACTAATGGGTTAACTCAAATATCTAAGACGGTTCCAACAACGCCACCCTGGATTATAGTGCCAGGGACACTTTACCAAAGGCAACGCAAGTTCTTGATTGAGTGGACTATGAGACATAAATATGAAAAAGATACATTTATTTATTCAAGTCATTAAAATACTCAATTACATTATTAAAATGTGTCTCCCATTCTCCTAAAAAACAGTACTATCACACTCACATTCACACTTAATAAAACACAGGACCTGGCCCAACCCAAAGCTTCAAGGTGCAAGTCGCTTTTTCCCAGTGGTCCTACCAGGATGTCGCACAGGCGCACTGGTCCGCACGCAGGCCCGACGCTGTGGGTCTGCGGCAGTGCGCACACTCCAACGGGACCCAACTCGAGTCCACCGTCTATGCTGGTCCCTAGGACTTAGTTCATTTTGGTCACGGGGAAACTGTCTTTAGCCCGTAGGAGGGAGAGCTGAATTTGCTGAATGCCAGGGGAAAGCGCAACGAAACGATCAGGGACTTATGGTTGAAAGGAAGAAAGGGGAGGGAAGGAAAGGAGAGGCCCGCTGGGAAGTCCACCTAAAATACAATGCATTTTTAGATATCGTATCCTGTAACGCTGTACACCTCCGTGCGCAGTAAAGAAAAGCAGATACATACCAAATGCGCTTTAGCGCATCACGCACAATGACAAGCCAGGAATGCTGCAACCAGATGCCGCTCTACAATAAACCCACAGATTAACAGAGTGTAATTGAATTAATTGAAAGATTGATGACCAAATTCTTACCGGAGTTTCATGCAAGCAGGGCACAGCACGGGTCTGCTGTTACCAAGTGACCCGTGCGTAAAAGTCCTCGTCTGACGCTGCGCACTACAACCAGCACCAGATTAGAAAAGTTGCAACACAAGGAACAATACTGCACACTGATACGGCTTACCGGAGCTTTTTGACGTGAATATGTGTAGCATGAGCCTTAAAGTTGTTCCACAGTTGACTAAGCCAAGCTGTAACGCACGTGCTGCGCACAAATGACGTGGAGACAAAAAGCGCTCAAGATTAGTCGCGGTTTTAATCCTATATTGACGAGAAGTAACGAAATTTGTTTGGCAAGGCTCGTGCTGCGGCCAGCTCCCAGGCAGCGGGTGACGTCAGAGGCGAGGAAGAGGTTGCCCCGAGGAGGTACCCACCTTTTAAAGGCTCAGGTGGATCACAATAGGCCACACCAGCGGTTAAAGGGGCCTACCACCACAACTGCACAAAACATAACTGCACTGCTCTCTTAACAGGGTTGTGAATGAGTTAAAACAATATACTGTAGTAAATTCAAATGATAGAAGTTGGCAAATAATCAAAATCTGACCTACATATCGACCAAAAAATATCAAGTTTATTGGTCAGTTGCTCTGGATTCTAAACAATCGGTCTTGTATCAGTCATGACAAGACCCATATTGGCTGATCTCATTGCTCATTGATTGCTCACTTTTTTGCTCGAATTGCTCGAGGTGTCATTAAAAAAAAAAGTGGCATGCTGGGGGTCTTGTTAAAGGTGCGTTGCGTAACATTTCTACTGGAGGGTCTGCCACCATGGAAATGCTATTGCTTTGTCTAGAATGTTCCACAGTATAGATTAAACCTATATATCCCAAGGGAGACAAGCAGGTTACAGCAGTACGCTACATTACAGTTGAGATCTGTGGAGAGTCGACCATATTCACAGCAGGAATTATTTTTTGAGCAATAGAAACACCTGTAATGAATAAATGCTTGATGGATATGTTTAGTCATTCCATGGCACATATTAGGGAAAGCAATGACATCTCCACGGAGACAAGCGCGACTAGAAAAGTTGCGCCGTGCACCTTTAAACAGCAAAAATGTGCACAAAAGGTTGAAAAACACTGCTCTAGCTAACAGCCCCTTACAACCCCCTATACCAGAGCTTCATCAATACAGTCAATAATCTTTGGTCACAGCTGGAGTGGGGGAGAGGGTGTGGGTCAGACATATGGGGCCAGTGGAGGATTCTGTGGACAAAGGTTACACAGATGACATGTCCTTAGGTGACATTGTGGTGAAAGATAAGGAGGAAAATCGAAGACATTGGTGTGTTGGTTCAGTTACGTTTTGAGGAATTCTGGGATTCTCGTTAGTCATCTATCTACGGTTTCTTCAGCCAATGAGGATCCAGCAATCTGTTTATTTTTTGCATAAGCATATTAACTTTTTTTTTTCTTTTAAAAGTAAAGAATAGATCTGCCTCAATTTATACGTTGTGGTCCAAAGTTATTCCTCACTACATTATGCATTTCGAGCGTCTCAATTACTCACCCTGAGTTTCTAAGCACTTTTCACAACTTTCAAAGAGTTTTGTCATCAGGGTAACAACTAGCATGCTAACAGTGCACTTCCTGTTCATGGGACAATAGAACGCTTTATAATTAGACACAGACAGTACACAGTGAACTTGTGTAGCAATTCACAAGTTTCAGCGTTAAACTAAACCTAGTTGACCAGTTGACTACCGGGTATTTTGTTTCCTTTATATAAGTTTTGGCTGATTTTAAAGGAAAATTAACTTTTTTTTACAATCTGAGTCTTCTTTCGGCAATAAAACACGTTGATTTACTCACCAATATCACTTTCGTAACATTTGGAGCAGGTCCGTAGATTTTGTCCGGGTAACGTGAGTGCTCGGGGCACGATGTTGCGGTCAACAAATAACACAAACTTTAGCACTTTTCAAATCACAGAAGATCGCTGTGTCAGCGTAGACTTTAAGTGGAGTCCAAAGCGGCCTGAAACCCGATATCCAGCTATACTTTCATCTGATGACATCATCATAGAGGACAGCGCGCATGCATGAAGTCCCAGCTGATTCGCAGATAAACGCCGCTCTGAACTTTTCTGTTGCGAGACATGGCTGAAGATTCAGACTTTGAGACTGAAGAGGACTTATTTGAGTATGATGGCCTTCCCTAGCGAAGTGGAGACAGTTTGAGGAGCAACGCATTTGCTGTCTCGAGATGGATTTGTGGCCAGGAGATGAACGTCTGGCTGATGATAACAGAAATCTGTGTCTGTCAACTCTGGAGGATATTTGTGCCATGATGAACCGTGGTGTAATAGAAATATTTTTTCATGTTCCGAAGTTGAATTGGAGGAGCCAGCCAAAGCCTGCTGGACCACACGGGCAACTTTCAGTTGAGTAAGTAGCCAACACACAATTATTGTTTGTTTGCATTGAATTGGTTTGTTATAGACATGATGACATAATCTAATGAAACTATAACTGGGTATCGGGTTTCAGGAGCTTTTGACCAAACAAATTCACCGGACATGCTCCAAATGACACCAAAGTGCTATGGGTGAGTTGCTCACGTTGTTTTATTAACAAAATAAGGTTCAGATTGTTAAAAAAAAAAAAAAAAAGTTACTACTCCTTTAACAGTTGTAGTAAGCTATATCACATCTACTTTTCATGTCTAACCAGACAGTTAAATTATAAACATCACCAAAATAAAAATTAAAAATATATTATTAAAATAATGTAATTTTTTTAATGTCAATTATGGCAAAAGGAAAAATTCAATTTGTCAGCTGGACAAAAATGTATTTAGTTTAATACGTTTCACAGCTCATCTAAGCTGCTTCTTCAGTTCAGACTGGTAGACAATGTCAATTATGTTTTAGTGAAATGAGTAGTCAAACTTTTCATATGCCCTTTAAGTATCCAAAAGTAAAGAAACAAAACTATGTCTCTCCAATAATAATGAAGTGCTGTTTGCTCCTTTGGCGTAGCAGAATGGGCACATGCCAGTGAGATGCTGTAACACCACTGCTCGAGTATGCTCTGAATACAGCTGAGCTTCCTTCCTCCTGATTCACAGTCCACAAGCGAGCATCTGCTACTGATGCCATTGTTCAGCCCTGCTCTGCTTGAATGCCTGACGGGACGGGTGCAGGGGGGTAGGACACAAGGAGAGAGAAGGCTTATGGAGGAGAGGAGGTGAGGTCACACATTGTTCTCTATGGCTATTTAAGGGGAAAAAAGTTGAGAAGAAAGGTAAAAAAACAAACACAGGAAGTAGATCAGTTCAACAGAAAATTAAACTCAAAATGCTGGAACAATTGATGTTTATGTACCCAGTGTTTTTTGTGTTGAGTGTGGAGAGATGGTTTGGATGTGGGAAGGGTTTTTTGTTTTGTCTTTGTCTATTTTTGTTTTCATTTGCATAAATAAATAAATAAATAAATAAAAATGCTGCAACAAGTTATGAAAGAACACATTCTGGCAGTTTATTAAACCGTCATTTAACAAAATAAAGGTGCTTTCATCTATATTAATTAGTCTAACCATAACTAGTGATTAATTCAAACATTTCAAGTTTTGGCATCATCAGGGTTGCCATAGGTAACAGTTATGGAATTACCTTTACGTATGTCATATCTGCTGCCTGTTTCCAACCAGGAAGTCAAATTATAAAAAATATATACAGTATATTTTTCTTTTATAAAATCTTAAATTGAAGTTTTTGTGAAATGTGTACTGAATCTAAACTGCCATGTGCACTTTAAATTATAGTAGTAGTAGCAGTATTTTTTAAGATGGTAGTTGCATTTAGCCAGACCAATACTTATTAAGAATCTATCCATGTATTAACCTATGTTTAATTTTGATTATGATAATATGTTATGTTATTTGTTTAGGAATTGTAATTGCATTGTATACGTCGGGTGATTTAAAATAAGCTAGGGAAAGTGAAGCTTGTTTAAGTACAGTTGAAAATGTTTCTTGAATAACTTGAATAACACATCAACAACTTTTGCATATATATAAATAAATACAGACACCACTTCTCATGTATAATGTATATTTTATTAAGAACAAAAACGTACCATAACAGGGTAAATATTTCAAATGCAGCTGGAGAAAGCCCTTAAATCTTAATTGTTTTTCCTAAACCTGGGATACATTCTGTGCCGACATGCTTCTTACTGGCCTCAAATCGGTCACATTACTTCACCAATTCACAAATAAGCTCATACAGTGTAAAATAGCAGCTGCAAGCAACTCTACCCCTCTGCTCCCACTGATTTCCATTAGTCAGTGAATCGGATTAGCCACAAATCAATATATGCTTTGACTTTTAAATAACACTCTTTGTTCTTACATGCAAATAAACCTGCTCCATCAATAATGGGGAAGATGCAAGTTACTTTTCATAGCAAACAGTATTGGCACGGTGGTGGATGGTGGTGCACCCCAAGGCACAGCTTTGGTTCTGCTAATATTCTTTTAAATGTAACAAGAATAAAACTTTATGCTCTTATATCGTTATTCCTCACCAGAAGATATGGCTTCACTATCATCTTCAGACTCTTCAGAATGGACAATTTCTCCCTTGACAACAGTTTTTGTGAAAATTTGTGAAACCTCTTTCTGTTCACAAGACATATCTGTTTTTTCACCAAACTCCTCTGTCTCCCTTCCTTGTAGATCTCCAAAACCTAGCTTCCACCCTGTATGTTTATTATCTACAACATCAGGTTGATACGTGGCACCTGTTTCTAAAGGGGACACCCAGAAATCATTATTGCTAAACATATCATCCAAGCTGGTTTTACCATTAGTTTTCAACAGTTCCTTTGAATCTTTTACAATAAAGAGATCAGAATCTTCAGGAACACTTTCTGGAGACATATTTAGGGGCTCGTCCATGGGTGACAAGGAATCATGATCAGCTTTGTCATCACCGGAGAGGCCTTTTGGGGTTAAGTCACTGGCAATTTTATCATCATGGTGAATATTTTTCGTAGGATTTTCAACAACTTCCCATTCAGTTGTAGTTTTAGGAAATTCTGTATCTACTTCTTCAGGCATAAAGATTTCTTCAGGTGTGGTATCCCTCATTTCAGCGCCATTATCAGGAGTCACTGATTCAACAGTAGAGGATAACAGAAGTTTGTTGGACTCATTTTCGTTGATGAGTTGATCCACATTTCCAGTTTGCATATCGTAGACAATCGTCTGCTTCTCTTCTGCTTGTTCTCCCATGTTTTCAGGCTCTTTCCTTAATTTGGCAATGTCCTCTGTAGAGTCAGAATGCGTTACCATGGATACATTATGCTTATCTTCCTCCTCAACTTTACTAAGCGTATCTTGGGTTATTGACTCCTTCTCTTCTGCTTGTTTTCCCATGATTTCAGGCTCTTTCCTTAATTCGGTAATGTCCTCTGTAGTGTCAGAATGCGTTACCATGGATACATTATGCTTATCTTCCTCCTCAACTTTAGTAAGCATATCTTGAACTATTGAGTCCTTCTCTTCTGCGTGTTTTCCCATGATTTCAGGCTCTTTCCTTAATTCAACAATGGCCTCTGTAGTGTCACAATGTGTTACCTTATCTTCCTCCTCAACTTTAGTAAGCGTATCTTGAACTATTGACTCCTTCTCTTCTGCTTGTTCTCCCATGATTTCAGGCTCTTTCCTTAATTCGGTAATGTCCTCTGTAGTGTCACAATGTGTTACCATGGATACATTATGCTTATCTTCCTCCTCAACTTTAGTAAGCGTATCTTGGGCTATTGACTCCTTCTCTTCTGCATGTTCTCCCATGTTTTCAGGCTCTTTCCTTAATTCGGTAATGTCCTCTGTAGTGTCAGAATGTGTTACCATGGATACATTATGCTTATCTTCCTCCTCAACTTTAGTAAGCGTATCTTGAACTATTGACTCCTCTTCTGCGTGTTCTCCCATGATTTCAGGCTCTTTCTGTTCAAAAGATGCATTCTCAGAACACAGCTCTTGACTTGTGGAAGACCATACAGATTCTTGCCTAAACTCGGTAATGTCCTCTGTAGTGTCACAATGTGTTACCATGGATACATTATGCTTATCTTTCTCCTCAACTTTAGTAAGTGTATCTTGAGCTATTGACTCCTTCTCTTCTGCTTGTTCTCCCATGATTTCAGGCTCTTTCCTTAATTCGGTAATGTCCTCTGTAGTGTCAGAATGTGTTAACTTATCTTCCTCCTCAACTTTACTAAGCGTATCTTGAGTTATTGACTCCTCTTCTGCTTGTTCTCCCATGTTTTCAGGCTCTTTCCTTAATTCGGTAATGTCCTCTGTAGTGTCAGAATGCGTTACCATGGATACATTATGCTTATCTTCCTCCTCAACTTTAGCAAGCGTATCTTGAACTATTGACTCCTCTTCTGCGTGTTCTCCCATGATTTCAGGCTCTTTCTGTTCAAAAGATGCATTCTCAGAACACAGCTCTTGACTTGTGGAAGACCATACAGATTCTTGCCTAAACTCGGTAATGTCCTCTGTAGTGTCACAATGTGTTACCATGGATACATTATGCTTATCTTTCTCCTCAACTTTAGTAAGTGTATCTTGAGCTAATGACTCCTTCTCTTCTGCTTGTTCTCCCATGATTTCAGGCTCTTTCCTTAATTCGGTAATGTCCTCTGTAGTGTCAGAATGTGTTAACTTATCTTCCTCCTCAACTTTACTAAGCGTATCTTGAGTTATTGACTCCTCTTCTGCTTGTTCTCCCATGTTTTCAGGCTCTTTCCTTAATTCGGTAATGTCCTCTGTAGTGTCAGAATGCGTTACCATGGATACATTATGCTTATCTTCCTCCTCAACTTTAGCAAGCGTATCTTGAACTATTGACTCCTCTTCTGCGTGTTCTCCCATGATTTCAGGCTCTTTCTGTTCAAAAGATGCATTCTCAGAACACAGCTCTTGACTTGTGGAAGACCATACAGATTCTTGCCTAAACTCGGTAATGTCCTCTGTAGTGTCACAATGTGTTACCATGGATACATTATGCTTATCTTTCTCCTCAACTTTAGTAAGTGTATCTTGAGCTATTGACTCCTTCTCTTCAGCTTGTTCTCCCATGATTTCAGGCTCTTTCCTTAATTCGATAATGTCCTCTGTAGTGTCAGAATGTGTTAACTTATCTTCCTCCTCAACTTTACTAAGCGTATCTTGAGTTATTGACTCCTCTTCTGCTTGTTCTCCCATGTTTTCAGGCTCTTTCCTTAATTCGGTAATGTCCTCTGTAGTGTCAGAATGCGTTACCATGGATACATTATGCTTATCTTCCTCCTCAACTTTAGCAAGCGTATCTTGAAATATTGACTCCTCTTCTGCGTGTTCTCCCATGATTTCAGGCTCTTTCTGTTCAAAAGATGCATTCTCAGAACACAGCTCTTGACTTGTGGAAGACCATACAGATTCTTGCCTAAACTCGGTAATGTCCTCTGTAGTGTCACAATGTGTTACCATGGATACATTATGCTTATCTTTCTCCTCAACTTTAGTAAGTGTATCTTGAGCTATTGACTCCTTCTCTTCTGCTTGTTCTCCCATGATTTCAGGCTCTTTCCTTAATTCGGTAATGTCCTCTGTAGTGTCAGAATGTGTTAACTTATCTTCCTCCTCAACTTTACTAAGCGTATCTTGAGTTATTGACTCCTCTTCTGCTTGTTCTCCCATGTTTTCCGGCTCTTTCCTTAATTCGGTAATGTCCTCTGTAGTGTCAGAATGCGTTACCATGGATACATTATGCTTATCTTCCTCCTCAACTTTAGCAAGCGTATCTTGAACTATTGACTCCTCTTCTGCGTGTTCTCCCATGATTTCAGGCTCTTTCCTTAATTTGGTAATGTCCTCTGTAGTGTCACAATGTGTTACCATGGATACATTATGCTTATCTTCCTCCTCAACTTTCGTAAGCGTATCTTGGGCTATTGACCCCTTCTCTTCTGCTTGTTCTCCCATGATTTCAGGCTCTTTCCTTAATTCGGTAATGTCCTCTGTAGTGTCAGAATGCGTTACCAGGGATATATTGTGCTTATCTTCCTCCTCAACTTTAGTAAGCGTATCTTGAGCTATTGACTCCTTCTCTTCTGCTTGTTTTCCCATGATTTCAGGCTCTTTCCTTAATTCGGTAATGTCCTCTGTAGTGTCAGAATGTGTTACCTTATCTTCCTCCTCAACTTTACTAAGCGTATCTTGGGTTATTGACTCCTTCTCTTCTGCTTGTTCTTCCATGATTTCAGGCTCTTTCTGTTCAAAAGATGCATTCTCAGAACACAGCCCTTGACTTGTGGAAGACCATACAGATTCTTTCCTTAATTCGGTAATGTCCTCTGTAGTGTCAGAATGCATTACCATGGATACATTATGCTTATCTTCCTCCTCAACTTTAGTAAGCGTATCTTGGGCTATTGACTCCTTCTCTTCTGCATGTTCTCCCATGTTTTCAGGCTCTTTCCTTAATTCGGTAATGTCCTCTGTAGTGTCACAATGTGTTACCATGGATACATTATGCTTATCTTCCTCCTCAACTTTAGTAAGCGTATCTTGAACAATTGACTCCTTCTCTTCTGCTTGTTTTCCCATGATTTCAGGCTCTTTCTGTTCAAAAGATGCATTCTCAGAACACAGCTCTTGACTTGTGGAAGACCATACAGATTCTTGCCTAAACTCGGTAATGTTCTCTGTAGTGTCAAAATGTGTTACCTTATCTTCCTCCTCAGCTTTAGGAAGCATATCTTGAACTATTAACTCCTTCTCTTCTGCTTGTTTTCCCATGATTTCAGGCTCTTTCCTTAATTTGGTAATGTCCTCTGTAGTGTCAGAATGCGTTACCATGGATACATTATGCTTATCTTCCTCCTCAACTTTAGTAAGCGTATCTTGAGCTATTGACTCCTTCTCTTCTGCTTGTTTTCCCATGATTTCAGGCTCTTTCCTTAATTCGGTAATGTCCTCTGTAGTGTCAGAATGCGTTACCATGGATACATTATGCTTATCTTCCTCCTCAACTTTAGTAAGCGTATCTTGAACAATTGACTCCTTCTCTTCTGCTTGTTTTCCCATGATTTCAGGCTCTTTCTGTTCAAAAGATGCATTCTCAGAACACAGCTCTTGACTTGTGGAAGACCATACAGATTCTTGCCTAAACTCGGTAATGTTCTCTGTAGTGTCAAAATGTGTTACCTTATCTTCCTCCTCAGCTTTAGGAAGCATATCTTGAACTATTAACTCCTTCTCTTCTGCTTGTTTTCCCATGATTTCAGGCTCTTTCCTTAATTTGGTAATGTCCTCTGTAGTGTCAGAATGCGTTACCATGGATACATTATGCTTATCTTCCTCCTCAACTTTAGTAAGCGTATCTTGAGCTATTGACTCCTTCTCTTCTGCTTGTTTTCCCATGATTTCAGGCTCTTTCCTTAATTCGGTAATGTCCTCTGTAGTGTCAGAATGCGTTACCATGGATACATTATGCTTATCTTCCTCCTTAACTTTAGTAAGCGTATCTTGGGCTATTGACTCCTTCTCTTCTGCTTGTTCTCCCATGATTTCAGGCTCTTTCCTTAATTCGGTAATGTCCTCCGTAGTGTCAGAATGTGTTACCATGGATACATTATGCTTATCTTCCTCCTCAACTTTAGTAAGCGTATCTTGAGCTATTGACTCCTTCTCTTCTGCTTGTTTTCCCATGATTTCAGGCTCTTTCCTTAATTCGGTAATGTCCTCTGTAGTGTCAGAATGTGTTACCTTATCTTCCTCCTCAACTTTACTAAGCGTATCTTGGGTTATTGACTCCTTCTCTTCTGCTTGTTCTCCCATGATTTCAGGCTCTTTCTGTTCAAAAGATGCATTCTCAGAACACAGCTCTTGACTTGTGGAAGACCATACAGATTCTTTCCTTAATTCGGTAATGTCCTCTGTAGTGTCAGAATGCGTTACCATGGATACATTATGCTTATCTTCCTCCTCAACTTTAGTAAGCATACCTTGAACTATTGACTCCTTCTCTTCTGCATGTTCTCCCATGTTTTCAGGCTCTTTCCTTAATTCGGTAATGTCCTCTGTAGTGTCACAATGTGTTACCATGGATACATTATGCTTATCTTCCTCCTCAACTTTAGTAAGCGTATCTTGAACTATTGACTCCTTCTCTTCTGCTTGTTTTCCCATGATTTCAGGCTCTTTCTGTTCAAAAGATGCATTCTCAGAACACAGCTCTTGACTTGTGGAAGACCATACAGATTCTTGCCTAAACTCGGTAATGTTCTCTGTAGTGTCAGAATGTGTTACCTTATCTTCCTCCTCAGCTTTAGGAAGCATATCTTGAACTATTAACTCCTTCTCTTCTGCTTGTTTTCCCATGATTTCAGGCTCTTTCCTTAATTTGGTCATGTCCTCTGTAGTGTCAGAATGCGTTACCATGGATACATTATGCTTATCTTCCTCCTCAGGTTCCTCAACTTTAGTAAGCGTATCTTGAGCTATTGACTCCTTCTCTTCTGCTTGTTCTCCCATGATTTCAGGCTCTTTCCTTAATTTGGTAATGTCCTCTGTAGTGTCAGAATGTGTTACCATGGATACATTATGCTTATCTTCCTCCTCAACTTTAGTAAGCGTATCTTGAACTATTGACTCCTCTTCTGCTTGTTTTCCCATGATTTCAGGCTCTTTCCTTAATTCGGTAATGTCCTCTGTAGTGTCAAAATGTGTTACCTTATCTTCCTCCTCAACTTTACTAAGCGTATCTTGGGTTATTGACTCCTTCTCTTCTGCTTGTTCTCCCATGATTTCAGGCTCTTTCTGTTCAAAAGATGCATTCTCAGAACACAGCTCTTGACTTGTGGAAGACCATACAGATTCTTTCCTTAATTCGGTATTGTCCTCTGTAGTGTCAGAATGCGTTGCCATGGATACATTATGCTTATCTTCCTCCTCAACTTTAGTAAGCGTATCTTGGGCTATTGACTCCTTCTCTTCTGCATGTTCTCCCATGTTTTCAGGCTCTTTCCTTAATTCGGTAATGTCCTCTGTAGTGTCACAATGTGTTACCATGGATACATTATGCTTATCTTCCTCCTCAACTTTAGTAAGCGTATCTTGAACTATTGACTCCTTCTCTTCTGCTTGTTTTCCCATGATTTCAGGCTCTTTCTGTTCAAAAGATGCATTCTCAGAACACAGCTCTTGACTTGTGGAAGACCATACAGATTCTTTCCTTAATTCGGTATTATCCTCTGTAGTGTCAGAATGCGTTACCATGGATACATTATGCTTATCTTCCTCCTCAACTTTAGTAAGCGTATCTTGGGCTATTGACTCCTTCTCTTCCGCATGTTCTCCCATGTTTTCAGGCTCTTTCCTTAATTCGGTAATGTCCTCTGTAGTGTCACAATGTGTTACCATGGATACATTATGCTTATCTTCCTCCTCAACTTTAGTAAGCGTATCTTGAACTATTGACTCCTTCTCTTCTGCTTGTTTTCCCATGATTTCAGGCTCTTTCTGTTCAAAAGATGCATTCTCAGAACACAGCTCTTGACTTGTGGAAGACCATACAGATTCTTGCCTACACTCGGTAATGTCCTCTGTAGTGTCAGAATGCGTTACCATGGATACATTATGCTTATCTTCCTCCTCAACTTTAGTAAGCGTATCTTGAACTATTGACTCCTTCTCTTCTGTGTGTTTTCTTATGATTTCAGGCTCTTTCCTTAATTCGGTAATGTCCTCTGTAGTGTCAGAATGCATTACCATGGATACATTATGCTTATCTTCCTCCTCAGGTTCCTCAACTTTAGTAAGCGTATCTTGAACTATTGACTCCTCTTCTGCTTGTTTTCCCATGATTTCAGGCTCTTTCTGTTCAAAAGATGCATTCTCAGAACACAGCTCTTGACTTGTGGAAGACCCTACAGATTCTTGCCTAAACTCGGTAATGTCCTCTGTAGTGTCAGAATGCGTTACCATGGATACATTATGCTTATCTTCCTCTTCAACTTTAGTAAGCGTATCTTGGGCTATTGACTCCTTCTCTTCTGCTTGTTCTCCCATGATTTCAGGCTCTTTCCTTAATTCGGTAATGTCCTCTGTAGTGTCAGAATGCGTTACCATGGATACATTATGCTTATCTTCCTCCTCAGCTTTGTCAACTTTAGTAAGCGTATCTTGAACTATTGACTCCTTCTCTTCTGCTTGTTTTCCCATGATTTCAGGCACTTTCTGTTCAAAAGATGCATTCTCAAAAGACAGTTCATGACTTGTGGGAGACAATACAGATTCTTGCCTAAATTCTGTAATATTCTCTGTAGTGATATAATGTGTTACCATGGATACATTATGCTTATCTTCCTCCTCAACTTCAACCAATTCTTGAACTTCTTTGACCATTTCATCTTTTTGCTGTTGTGGTTCTTCTTCAGAGTGCTCATCACTTTTTTGTTCAACCAGAGTTTCATTTGTGTGAAAATCTTCCTCGTCAGTGGTTTCTGCCATGCTTTCCAGAGCTTTACCCCAGGCTATGGGTTCTCCAGCAACAGTTTCATTTTGCTGTGTGTCTTTTTCACTAGTTTGTGGGTGCATAAAATGTGCGGCGTACCATTCCGTCGTTAAATTTTCTAACTCCTGTTCCACCAGTTTGTCTGTGTCCAATTCTTCCTCAACCACAGTTTTTATGACTTCCTGTGTGTATGTGTCCATTTTGCCTTTATCTTCCTTTCCATTTTTTCTAAGGGACTCTAGATCGTACTCCTCATCCAAAAGCTCTCCCTCTGCCTCCTCACACAGATCCTCCATAGTTCCGAACCGTCTGGTCTGGTCCTCAATCCACATGCCACTTCCCATCTCTCCAACTTTCTTCTCTTGCTCTCCGTCACTGGAATCGTCAACATCATCAATGTGCGATGCTTGTGTGTTGCCATCAGTTTCGTCGCTTTTGTATCTGATCAGAGGTCTGGTGTCTGCAAGGGTGTTATCTTGGGCATAGCTGTCTCCCTCGAGCTCAGAGACATTTTGGGAATCTTCTTGTTCTTCATCTTCGCTTTTGTTTGGAAAATCTTCTTTTATGGAATTCTTTTTTCCTTCATCGACAATTTCTGATTCCAACTTTGCTTGCAACCCTTCAACTGGCATGACTTCTTGCATTTGCTGGTGTACTTCCTTTGCAGAAATGTCCTCTGGTTCGGCATGCTGCTTCAAACCTTCTTCGGGAGGTTGCTCTAAATCATCATCATTGAAACCTTGATTTCGTTCTATGATACTATCCCATGTGTCCATCTCCTCTCCATCGGGGTACAACTTCTCTTTGGGTGGACTGGCACCATCTGTTGAGGCTCTGACACTGTCAAAGGTGAATTCTTCTTGAACAATATCATCCAGTTGGTTTTGGAAAGATTCTTCATGCTCACATTCAGAGGCTGGACTGCTGGACTTGGTATCAAAATTTGGTTCAACAAATGCTTGTGTTTCTGAATCAGAAGACTCGACTTGTTCCTGCTCAGCCTTTGTATCCTCAGTAGACTCCTTTTCAACCGATGCATCAATTGGTTCTTGTAGCTTTGCTATTTCTTCATTTACAAAAGGTGTTTCTTGTTGAGCTTTGACCACAACGCTGCTCACTTCCTCAGCCACTTCTGGGGTAGCCTCAATGATGGGTTCTTCAAGGTTAGAAGATGATTCAAGTTGTTGACCAAGACTTGATCTGACATAAGGTTGTTCTGTTTTGCTAACCATTTCCTCCTCAATCCACGCATCTATTGGTGCTTGTGGTTTTTCAAATTTATTTTCATTTTGCTTTTCCATAGGCTCACCTTTCACAGAGAAACTATATGATTCCTCAGACACTGCTGGCTTGAAAAGTTGTATATTAGCTTCATCCACTCTGGCCTCGATTTTTTGGCTTGACTCCAGTTTTCCCTCAGAAGGTTGATCATCAGTGTCGTTCCAGTTGTCTCCAATTTTCTCCAAATCTAGTGTTTTTTCCTGTTCATCTGGTGGAGAGAGTGGCTCAGCATATGTCACCTTTTCATTCACCTCTGGGCGGAAATTCTCTACAGCTCCATCCTTGAGCACTTTGGGGTAAGGAGTCAACTTTGGCTGCTGGAAAACCTTATTGTCTTCAACCTTTTCCTTTGAGATTTCCAGTTTTTCCCTTCTTGGCACATATGTTTGGTAGTGGATTGGTGTGGCTGTTATCACTGGTGGTTTTGTCTTTCCATTCATGCTACGGAGCGGTTGTGAGGAAGTTGTCTTGGGTCTTGGAGACAGCTGGTAATGATCTCCCCATGGACTGAAAACTGCATCTGTGGAGGACAAGAGGACAGGACTCATTAATATAAAATTAGTTTTATGAGTTACTGTAAAAAAAAAAAAGGTTGAATATATTAAGTAGTTAAATATGTTTGAGATATTAACAGCTGTGGGTTAACATTGCCTCCAGAATGCGTGCTTGCATTTCGATGATCATATGATAGAGATTAAAATAGCCTGCATAAAACTTTAGTAAATACTATGTTCTTAGTGGAGGCTGTAGATCCTAATGGGAAGTTATTGATCACCACTTCCTCCTCTGTTGTTCTGAGTTACCAGAAAGCATAGCCATCTGGTGGAGTGTCCATTGGGGATTGCTGCTGGTGGTTTCCATTACAGTGGGCAAAGTGCCGAGCTCAGCCTCTTAGCAAAGACCCCCACATGGCTCTGGTCAGGTTAACATGATTAAAGCAAACATCACACCACACAAGAGGCTTTTAGTTACGCTTAGAGAAATTACACTATAATCAACAAAAAAGGGAGTTGGGTGGTGCAGTCAACTGGTACTCGATGTCAGTGAAAAGGAGGGATTGTTAAATTCATGTTTTTGTGTGTGTGTGTGTGTGTGCGTGTGTGTGTGTTTTAATTAAAGGGCCCATATTACACCATTTTCTGACCTGTGTTATAATTTTGTTTCCTCATCACAAACATACCAGGAGTTGGGTTTCATTCACATGTTTAACACATAAATCCTGCATGATCAAAGGAGAAGTTCAATTTGTCAACTGGACAAAGTTTGTTTGGTTGAAAACGTTTCGCCGCTCATCCGAGAGGCTTCGTCAGCTCTGGTTATTGTACTGGTTAGACCCTGCTTATATCTAGCTGCCGGGAGGCCGGGAGGTATCCCCACAGCTGTAGCGGTCGAAGCAGCGAGAAGGAGTTTACTACAGGATTCCAAGCTAGAAGAGAGAACCAAACTTTCTCCTGACCAAATCTGCCAACTGCTGGAAATTTGTCTAAATACCACCTATTTCCAGTTCAGAGGGAACTTTTACAGGCAAATTCATGGCTGTGCGATGGGCTCACCGGTCTCCCCTATCATGGCTAATTTATACATGGAACAATTTGAACAGAGTGCCTTAGCTTCATATCCAGGCACTCCTCCCACACACTGGTTTCGTTATGTTGATGATAATTTTACAAAAATCAAAATTCAAGATTTGGAACCTTTCACTGCACATATCAATTCTGTAGATCCGAACATCAAATTCACCCGTGAAGATGCCAAGGATAACACATTGGCATTCTTAGATTGTGCAGTAACGATAGGAGGAGACCGGGGACTCCAAGTAGAAGTCTTCAGGAAGCCCACACACACAGACCAATACCTGCTTTTTGATTCACACCACCCACTGCAGCACAAACTGGGTGTTATTCGGACATTACAACACAGGGCCCAAGTGGTTCCCACAAGCACAGAGGGCAAGGAGAAAGAAGAGCAACATGTGCAGGAAGCCCTCTCTGTTTGTGGATATCCTAAATGGGCTGTCAACAAAACCAAGAGAGACAAGGACAATACACAAGACAACAGAGAATCCGAACCCAGGAGGAAAGGGGTAGCGATTCCGTACCTGGCCGGCGTTTCGGAAAAACTACAGAGGATTTTCAGACAATATGAAATTCCAGTTTATTTCAAACCCACAAACACTTTAAGACAAAAACTGGTCCACCCAAAGGACAGAACACCGAGCCACAAACAAAGCAATGTGGTCTACTCCATTCAGTGTAGTGAGGATTGCAGTGAGCGCTACATTGGGGAAACAAAACAGCCACTTCACAAGAGGATGTACCAACACAGGCGGGCGTGCCAGAGTGGACCGGCTTCTGCGGTACATCTTCACCTAGAAGCCACGGGCCATTCTTTTGAGGACAGTGAGGTTCAGATCTTAGCCAGGGAAAAGAACTGGTTTAAGAGGGGAGTTAAAGAGGCTATTTTTGTCAAAAAAGAGAATCCGTCATTAAACAGAAATGGGGGAGTGAGACATAACTTGTCTCCCATCTATAATGCGATTCTTAGACCAGTCAAACAGAGCCAGGGCAGAGGGGTGGAGAGGGTCGTTAGACGTTGAATAGGGGGTCGAAACCAGCCGTCAGAGTAATTTGAAAAACAAAGAGACAGATTAGGGGGGATCGTTTTCAGAGCTTTTGTCATTGTAGGACGCGCCTCCCGGCAGCTAGATATAAGCAGGGTCTAACCAGTACAATAACCAGAGCTGACGAAGCCTCTCGGATGAGCGGCGAAACGTTTTCAACCAAACAAACTTTGTCCAGTTGACAAATTGAACTTCTCCTTTGATCATGGATTCTACCTGGACGACTGAGGGACTTTTCACGCATAAATCCTGCATATTTAGGCTGTGTTCTTCTCTCAAAGTGAAAACACTCTTTTCCACCTTGTGATGTTATGTTGTAAGTGCAACTCTGTGTTTTAAACTCCACACCTTCGCTAGAATCATTTCCATAATTTCAATCCTGGAATTGGCAATCTCTACTGAACAAACGGTAAATGTTTGAGATATTAACAGCTTTGGCTGTTAGTATTACTGCTTTATGACGTCACAAGGTGGAACAGAGCATTTTGAGCTTTGGAGATGTAGACAGACTAATAATAAAGAGTTACTCAAACGTGTGAATAAAACAAAACACAACTCCTGGTATGTTTTTGATGAGGTAACAACATTCTAGCATGGCAAGAGTTAATTTGCTGTAATATAGGACCTTTATTTATGTACAGTGTATAGTTTAATTACCTTTGCTGTAAACGTTTCTCGGTTGCTTTTGCAAAGTGGTGTTTCCCTTGAGGCTCTCATTGTCCAGCAATGCTCTGTGAAAGCACAAGACAGGCAATAGTTCATTTTACAATACAAGAGCTCCACAGAGAGTAGAATGTGGAGGGGGAGCTATGATGTCATCCATATAAAATCATAATGTTCTTAACTATTGGTAGTGAGGTAGTTAGAGCATATGGATCACTATACATTACATCTGAAAAAAATGATACATTTTGGAAAAACAATGGCCAAGCAGCTTATATCTTATACGCAAATTGAAGCCAACACAAAAATATAAATAGATAGAATAGTAGGATTTATTATTTATTTAACACATTTGGGGGAGATCAGATTTAATTGGTTTCTATAATCAAACCAAATGGCTATACCAAGAACAGGAATTTGGCAATTCTTCACAATTCATGCCTTACGATGCTTTCTGAACCATTATAGAGAGCCATTCATGGTTCATTACACATTGCCACCTTATAGCCAACTGCCAATGTCATTTTTGGCTTTTTGTTTTGTTTTTGTTTTTTGTTTCTGATGATTTTTGGTTCTAAAAAACATTCTTATTGGCTAACAATTATATCTATAAAGTTGCAGCAGGCCCTGGAGAGTAGAGAGTGACAAAAAAACAAAACAAAACAAAAATGCCAAAAATGACATTGGCAGTTGGCTCTAAGGTGGCAATGTGTAATGAACCATGAATGGCCCTCTATCACCCTTTACTCTCCAGGGCCTGCTGCAACTTTATAGATATAATTATCAGCCAATAAGAATGTTTTTTAGAACCAAAAATCATCTTATTGACATAGCAATTATGTAATGAAGCAGACGATTTAACATTTCCAACTGTATACTTCAATTAACTATGAAATATCATGCAGCAAATTAGCATGATGAAGATGATAGAGGAGATAACTATGAAACACTTTTGTAAGGATTTGTTGTTTGTATGATGCTCTGCACAGGGATGGGTGGGAGTAGAGGGGTGACTTTTGTTAGCCTTAAGCAGCAGGGGCAGGCAGTAGGCTGTTGTTATGGAAATGTGGGCCAGACCTCGTCATTGACCCACCATCTGCACGGCTCCTCTACACTGCGTCCATAGACGTCCTGACAGCACATGTGAGGAGCAGACTGAGCAGCACTAATGCCACTGTCACAATGCACACATGTGGAGCCAGCATTCCTATACACCAGTGGTCTCAGGCACGCGGCCCGCGGGCCAACTGCGGCCCCCGGGACGATAATTTGCGGCCCTCGTCTTAATATGAAAGATTAATATAAGTGAGGCCCGCAAGATTAATATGAATTTCATTTCTTGTGTGCGACGCAGAATGAACCAATCACGATGTGGTATATGGCTCTGGAGGGCGGGACATCGGTCGTGCGTATTTTCTCTAAATGTGTGGCGGGGCTAGGGTGAGGTCCCAGTGCTTAGAGCTTTTAGTGCTTGTGTGCTTGTGTGTGCTTGTGTGTTTGGGGTTGCGGCAGGCAGACATCAGACAGGGACAGTGATTGATCCATTTCTTAGACACGAGGGAGGCAGACAGTGGTGCATTTGTGCGCGCTTTGCGCGCGCTTTTCCCCGCACGGGCGCACAGCTCCGGCGGGAGGGAGGGAGGGCGCTTCTTCCGTGAACGCTTCTTCCGTGAACGCGTCTCCGTCCGTCTCTGACTCCATTCAGAGCCTGTCAGATCTGTGGAGAGGCGGCGGGCGGCCCTGTTCCCACACGTGCAGATAGTGTCACGGCCTCACTCGTGCTACGTGTTGTTTGATGTGCGCGCGCGAGACCCGGGCGATACTGCGATAATCCATATATTGACTAGACCAGGACTGAACCAGGTCTAAACCAGGACTAAACCAGGACTAAACCAGGACTAAACCAGGACTGAACCAGGACTAAACCTGGTCTAAAACCAGGTCTAAACCAGGACTAAACCAGGACTGAACCAGGACTAAACCAGGACTAAACCAGGACTGAACCAGGACTAAACCAGGACTAAACCAGGTCTAAAACCAGGTCTAAAACCAGGTCTAAACCAGGACTAAACCAGGACTGAACCAGGTCTAAAACCAGGACTGAACCAGGTCTAAAACCAGATCTAAAACCAGGCCTAAACCAGGACTAAACCAGGACTGAACCAGGACTAAACCAGGACTGAACCAGGTCTAAACCAGGACTGAACCAGGTCTAAACCAGGACTGAACCAGGACTAAACCAGGACTGAACCAGGACTGAACCAGGACTAAAACCAGGTCTAAAACCAGGACTAAACCAGGTCTAAAACCAGGACTGAACCAGGTCTAAAACCAGGTCTAAAACCAGGTCTGAACCAGGTCTGAACCAGGTCTGAACCAGGACTGAACCAGGACTAAACCAGGACTCAACCAGGACTGAACCAGGACTAAAACCAGGTCTAAAACCAGGACTAAACCAGGTCTAAAACCAGGACTGAACCAGGTCTAAAACCAGGTCTAAAACCAGGTCTGAACCAGGTCTGAACCAGGACTGAACCAGGACTAAACCAGGACTCAACCAGGTCTAAAACCAGGACTGAACCAGGTCTAAAACCAGGACTGAACCAGATCTAAAACCAGGACTGAACCAGGTCTAAAACCAGGTCTAAAACCAGGTCTGAACCAGGACTGAACCAGAACTAAACCAGGACTGAACCAGGTCTAAAACCAGGACTAAACCAGGACTGAACCAGGACTGAACCAGGTCTAAAACCAGGACTGAACCAGGTCTAAAACCAGGACTGAACCAGGACTAAACCAGGACTGAACCAGGTCTAAAACCAGGTCTAAAACCAGGTCTGAACCAGGACTGAACCAGGACTGAACCAGGACTGAACCAGGACTAAACCAGGTCTAAAACCAGGACTGAACCAGGACTGAACCAGGACTAAAACCAGGTCTGAACCAGGACTGAACCAGGACTAAACCAGGACTAAACCAGGTCTAAACCAGGACTGAACCAGGACTAAACCAGGACTGAACCAGGTCTAAAACCAGGACTAAACCAGGACTGAACCAGGACTGAACCAGGACTAAACCAGGACTGAACCAGAGAATCCATGTTTAAAACAGTTTATGTTCAATGTTCCATTTCAGGCAATTAACGTTTAAAAAACTGTTAATACATACATTTAAAACTGAATAAAAAATAACTAGGCAGCCAGCCAGTCAATATGCGGTTTCTTTAGTCGTCTGTATCTACTGTATGACCATTATTATTATTAAATTATTTATTACGGATTGATTTATTATTTTATCATTTTTTCATTTATTTCATTTGTATTAAAAATAAATATATTTGAGAACATTGGAATGATTTATTTGCACTTTTCTTGTGGAAATCCTGATGCGGCCCAGCCTCATTCAGATTCTACCCCATGCGGCCCCTAGGTAAATTGAGTTTGAGACCCCTGCTATACACACATGATAAAGCTGCAATTTCAGGCCATAAAGGTAAGAAAATGTGATCTGATCAAGTTCAATATTGTGATAAAGATTGTATCATTGTATAGTTATTTTATATTTCAAAACAAAAACCTCCCAAGTATTTCAGCAACATTTATCTAGCCTCAATACAGATATATTGTATACAGAGCTCTTGAGATCAAAATACTGTATGTCAGCTGACTGGAAGTGTGTCTCAGCATGCTAGTTTTACAGTGACAACAAAACTCCTTTCTGGCCTCTGAAAGTTGTTAAAAGCTCTTATAAATTCATTGCAGTGAGTTATTAGGATGCTCAGAATACATAAGGTAAGTGAGGCATAACTTTGGATCACTGCAAACTGTTTAAAATGAACCAGTTCTGTTTTTTGGGGCACCGGACCTTGTTTTTTTGTTTGCTTGTTTTGTTATATTTGTTAACTATAAAAATACTTTCATAAAATATTCATGACCTTTGCAACATGTACAAAAATAAAACAAACTGCTAACATCACAATAACAATATATTCTGCATTCCTACCTTTTTATTTTTAGGACATTACAGCCAATGACCTTCAAATCCATCCTTTTCCCCTTGGCTCCTGTGTTACTCTAGACTCCCATAGCTCATAACCCGGCCTTCTCCTCTCCCTGCATCTGAGCATCAATATTTTGAGAAGGGGGCAAAGGAGAAACCAGATGCCACAATGGAGCTCCGTAATGGAGGATACTCAGACTCAGCTTTGGAAATGGGAGGCTGCAGGTTCAATACACTGACCTCTAGTCTAGACAGCTGCACTGCTTTAAAGGTTTTGCCCCATATTTGTTCCAATGGGATGACTTGAATGGGGCTGTTTCTCTTGACGTTGTGGTGCAATGATGGATCTTCATGTTTAGGTCTGGCCCAAGCAACAGAAGGCAGGTTTGGTGGTGGAATTTTGGACCATTTGAGCTTTGGTATTTTAGAATTTTCCAAGTTTAATTCACATTCAGTGGATGTTTTAGGGTTTTAGCTTTTAGTCGTTCTTCTCAAGATCTTACATCAGTCAAGTAGTAGTTTGTGAAGAACTTATTCCTCATTTACCTCAGCATTCTATGTATTGACCATGATGAATTTATAAGCACTCTTCACAACTTTCAGGAACCAGAGCAGAGTTTCACGGTCACAGTAAACCTAACAACAAAAAGCATGCTAATGCGCACTTACTGATTATCGGACAATAATATGCTTTATAATAAAATGCAGACAGAAGCCATGTATTTTGATTTGAATAGATGCTTTTTCATTATATCTGTACTGGGGCAAATTTTGCTGATATACATGAAATCTGGTATGTGTGTGTTTTCTTATCTTATTACTTGTCAAAAGAACAAATTGTATATTGTGTAAATTTTACAAGCTTTGTTTCAGTGTATGGTTGCTATAGGAAACAATTTATGAAAAGTCTGATGTCATCATTTACAATCAATTAAAATTATGAACTACAAAAACAGCCAAACTGGAGAAGCGTTTATAAAAGGGAAAAAAAGAAAAACTTTAAATTAGCTTTATTTTAGTGAAATGGGTCACCAAACCTGTCTTGGTCAGGAGTACCTAGCTGGAGGATAGACCTACGATGCATGTTTTGGGTTGTCAGGGAAATAAAAGCACCTACTTTAAACCCCACTACAACACATGGAGAACATGCAAACTCCACTTAAACCTTGAGAAGTTCACCTATGATAAACCACCTACCTGTATGTGGCCACCTCCATACTGAGGGACATCTTCATCTGCCCCAGGCCCCTGTTCTCCTGCACAAGTTGGTCCATCTTTTGGGCCAGGACATGTTTCTCTCTCTCCAGGGCCTCCAAGTGCTCCTGTACCAAAAAAACAAAAAACAAAACACCAAACAGGAAGTCAGACAGGAAGAGGAAAAGGTTTTCAGTCGCATTCCTTTGTGTAGTCAAACTTTGTAAAAACAAAGTTCTATTTGGGTTGGCTGCACAATATGAGGCCATTTTACTGGTATTTTGGTGGTAAGTTAAAGATCCCATGACATGGTACTTCTTGATGCTTTTATATGGCTCCTTAATGGTTCCCTAATACTGTAAATGAATCCTTCTTCAAAATCAACACTCAGTGCATGAGAAACAGAGATAAGATGAGAAAGAGTAATTTTTCTCTCTCTGAACAGGCCATTATGGGTGTTGTTGCTTGAATGCAAATGAGGAGAAAAGAGATGGCCTATAGTAGAGGGTGGGGGCGTGGCCAAACTCTCCGCTCTCCGCTCTCAGCTGTGCGCTCTCTGATCCATTTCCGCGTTTTTGCGTGGAGAAGAGATTAGAAGCGTTCCATTGAAAAATAAACACATTTCCACAGAAAATAAAATTAAACCACTGCTGTTCAAAGGTCCAGAGGCTCAGATAAAGGAGTTCAAAGCCTAGAAACACTCAGACGTGCCTCCAGGCAAATAAAAAAACGCATTTCGCATTGCCTAGCGCATTCGCGGTCGAAACTCTCCGGGCGTGATTTACAGAGACGCTGAGTACAGACAGACGGGGGTGGAACTGCATTTGCATTTCTTTTTTCGATCTGACGTCAACAAGGTGCCTTGTTCAAAATCGCCCGTTTGAGCTCTGATTTTTTCTAACGCAGAAAAGGATCGCAAATGCTCAGTTTAGACATTTTGCAACTTTTAACCATGGGGGGGGGGGCTAAACAGGGTAGGGGAGCTCACATTAACGTTCAAAAACCTCAGAAAGTGAAAATTTCATGCCATGGGACCTTTAAAGGTTCACTGTGTGGAGATGTTATTGTTTTGTCTAGAATGTTCCAAAGTATGGTATTTAACTCCATAGAAAAAGTCAAATCTGTGGAGAAGCAAGCCAGAAGCAAGCCAGCTCACCCTAAGAATACATACAGTATGTTTGAAGGTAATTTAGAGAAACAAAACATCTGTATTTAAATAAATTCAAGGTAGATATTGTTAATACCATACTGTGGAACATTCAAGGCAAAGAATCTTCATAGTTAGAGATGTAACAATATCCAAATCTCATGGTACGATATTAATTGCAGTATTTTGGAGAAGCTAATAGAATTGTAGATAGGATACTTGTTGCTTTTAAAATACCTTGACAAGATTTTGGTGCATATGATTACTGTTCCGAGGAGGAAGCAGAGGCTGGGGGCTCGGGGGTCGGACTCACTCATCACCCTGGCTGAAGTCACTGAGGTGGTTGGAAAGCTCCTCGGTGGCGGGGCCCCGGGGGTGGATGAGATCCGTCCTGAGTATCTCAGGTCGCTGGATGTTGTAGGGCTGTCTTGGCTGACACGTCTCTGCAACATCGCGTGGCGGTCGGGGACAGTACCTCTGGACTGGCAGACCGGGGTGGTGGTCCCTCTGTTTAAGAAGGGGGACCGGAGGGTGTGTTCCAACTATCGGGGAATCACACTCCTCAGCCTTCCCGGTAAGGTCTATTCCAGGGTGCTGGAGAGGAGAATTCGACCGATAGTCGAACCTCGGATTCAGGAGGAGCAGTGTGGTTTTCGTCCCGGCCGGGGAACACTGGACCAGCTCTATACTCTCCATCGGGTGCTCGAGGGTGCATGGGAGTTTGCCCAACCAGTCCACATGTGCTTTGTGGATCTGGAGAAGGCATTCGACCGTGTCCCTCGTGGGGTCCTGTGGAGGGTGCTCTGGGAGTACGGGGTTCGGGGCCCTTTGTTAAGGGCTGTTCGATCCCTGTATGACCGGAGCAGGAGCTGTGTTCGCATTGCCGGTAGTAAGTCGGACCTGTTTCCGGTGCATGTTGGACTCCGCCAGGGCTGCCCTTTGTCACCGGTTCTGTTCATTATATTTATGGACAGAATTTCTAGGCGCAGTCAGGGGTCGGAGGGGATCCGGTTTGGGAACCACAGGATCTCATCTCTGCTGTTTGCAGATGATGTTGTCCTGATGGCTTCATCAAACCGGGACCTCCAATGTGCACTGGGGCGGTTCGCAGCCGAGTGTGAAGCGGCTGGGATGAAGATCAGCTCCTCCAAATCCGAGGCCATGGTTCTCGACCGGAAAAAGGTGGTTTGCCCTCTCTGGGTGGGTGGAGAGTCCTTGCCTCAAGTGGAGGAGTTCAAGTATCTCGGGGTCTTGTTCACGAGTGAGGGGAGGATGGAGCGTGAGATTGACAGGCGGATCGGTGCAGCGTCGGCAGTGATGCGGTCATTGTACCAGACCGTTGTGGTGAAGAGGGAGCTGAGCCAAAAGGCGAAGCTCTCAATTTACCGGTCAATCTACGTTCCTACCCTCACCTATGGCCATGAGCTTTGGGTAATGACCGAAAGGACGAGATCGCGGATACAAGCGGCCGAAATGAGTTTCCTCCGCAGAGTGGCTGGGCGCACCCTTAGAGATAGGGTGAGGAGCTCGGTCACACGGGAGGAGCTTGGAGTAGAGCCGCTGCTTCTCCACGTGGAGAGGAGCCAGCTGAGGTGGCTCGGGCATCTGTTCCGGATGCCTCCTGGACGCCTCCCTCGGGAGGTGTTCCGGGCATGTCCCACCGGGAGGAGGCCCCGGGGAAGACCCAGGACCCGCTGGAGGGACTATGTCTCCCGGCTGGCCTGGGAACGCCTTGGGGTCCCCCCGGAGGAGCTGAAGGAAGTGTCCGGGGTGAAGGAAGTCTGGAGGTCCCTGCTTAGACTGTTGCCCCCGCGACCCGGCCCCGGATAAGCGGAAGAAAATGGATGGATGGATAGATGATTACTGTTATAATCCCAAGAATTAAAGTAAAAAACATATTTCTTCATGTTGTCTGCAGTGAAATGAATTATGGGATATGTAGTTCCCTATGTTTATTAACTGTTGCTACTATAAAACAATACATTTAAGCAAAGGAACTTGTAATTTGATATACTGTGACAGCTTATGATATTATTGTGAGACCTTTGATGATATCACAATATTTCGGTTATTACATCCCTATTAATAGAAACAAGAAAAATTACATAATGCATCTTTAAGTAGCTATTCTTTACATCTTAGCAGTATGACAATCACATTTTCAATAGCATTTTATTTGTGAATGTCTCAGTATTTCATAACTCATTACCATCATACTAAAAACATTGAACAATTATATTTCAATGTGTAAAATATGTTTACTTTAATAGTTTACTACTATTTACTTTACTTAAACTTGTTGAACCAAAGTAGATTATCCTTTATTTTGAATCTGGAAATTGCATTAGAATTGACAGCCACTGCCACACTCATTATTGGCTACGTTAGATAAGACATGATGGGCTGGTCGGTTTAATGGCTATGTAAATATACTAGTAAATGATGGCTCCTGTATTGATTTAAACATTATTGTCCCATTACACACGACCTTCAATGTCACTGGATAAATGAGTTAGCTGTATCTGTCATACCCTTTAAAGACTTGCCCTATATTCTTAATTTATTTTACTATTGGCTATTTATAATTTGAGTTACACTGGCTAGGGCTATCAAATTAACCATATTTTGCAGTCCTTTCTTATAGTGAATCATACAGTTGTTGTTGTTTTTTTTAATCTAACACTGATTGGTCCAGAGGCATGACTCTGCATAAAGCCCAGGTCTATTTGCGACAGTCACTGATTGCACTGTCACGAGCAACAGCACACACCCTTTCACATAGTTTCCTAATGGCTCATCAATTTATTTTAGGAATAAAAAAACACCGATCACAAGGTTCAGGAGTTCCCCAATTTGTGAGGCCTCTGTTTGAACAAAGTAGAATGCTGCTATTAGGGATTGAGGTGCAGTGAAAAATTCTATTAAAGGTGAATTATATAATTTTTGTCATGAAAGGTCTGCCATCTGCTTGTTTTTTTTTCACATTGTGTCAATAAACATACAGTAGGTATGTTCATGAAAACAATTGGGTGATGCCACAGAGTTACAAGTCGTGTATGGAGAGAAGATTCATGGTCAGGATGCATGTTTTCTATGTTCTGTTTTTGCTAATAAAAATGTAAAAATGACACTCCATGCATAGTAAACTGTAGATAGGCTCAAGAAGAGCTGGAGAGGGCATCAGTGGTACCCGTGGTGATCGGAGCACTCAGGGCTGTAACCCCCAAACTGGAGGCGTGGTTACAGCAGATCCCAGGAAAAACATCAGACATCTCAGTACAGGGAAGTGCAGTACTAGGAACAGTAAAGATACTGCGCAGAACTCTCAAGCTCCCAGAGCTGGACGGGAGTGAGAGACCAACCACCGTGGAAGGTGAGGAGCACTTTTTTTTTTAAAAGCTCATTATGCTAAATTGGAAGAGGGGGTGGGATTAAATGTTTTTCTTCTTCCCACTCCTTTTTGGGCCATTTTTTTTCTTCTGTTTATTGTTATCTGCCCCAAATAAATAAATAAATAAATAAATAAATAAATAAATAAAAATAAATAAAAATAAATAAAAATAAATAAATAAATAAATAAAAATATAATTTAAATTTGTAAACTTCAAGATACTGACAAGATATAAAAGTGCTTCAACTGCTGTAAGATGAACTCTAAGATGTACTTTGTGTTTTGGTTTAATTTTATAACACTAAAAATTGAAGGTTGAGTTTAAACCACACTTTCCACTAAACACAAGATGTTAAAAAAATGAAACATCAAATCATCTCACCTGCAGCATTTGTATATCACGGCAGTGGCTCTCCCTCTGCTGGTCGACCGTGCTCTCCAGGTGCTCCCTTAGATCCTGCAGGCCCAGCATCTCCCTGTCCAGATTCTGTAACTTCATCACACTCTCACTCTTCTCCTCACTGACCAGGATGAGCCTCTGTCTGGTCTCGTTCACAGACTCCTCCAGACGTGTGAGCTGACCCTGGTATGCTTCTGCCGCCTCCTGCCACACTCTCGCTGCCCTCTGGCTGTACTCTTCCCCCAGCTCCAGTAGAGAGGGCCCCTGTTGGACGGATGGCCTCAGAGTCGGCATCACCTTGGTTTGCATCAGCTTATGCTCCATGTTAGCGACCTCTTCTTGGTGAGTTTGAATTAGCGATTTAATTTCGTGTTCTAGCTGGTTAACCTTCTCCGTCAACCATATCTGGGCTCGTCTTTCCTCCTCAAGTTCTCGTCTGCTCTGGTCCACTTTGGCGTTGGCTTCTATGTGAGCTTGGGTCTCTCTTTGCAGTTGAAGATCCAAAGTTTGCAGCTCTTCGCTTAGCCTAGCGACATCAACTTCTGCATAAATTCTTTCTTTCCACACGGTGTCCACTTCCCGTCTTGCGCACCGTAGTTCTTCATCCATGAACTTCCAGCGTTCCTGGTTGCCATGATGGTTCCATCTCAATATTTGGATCTCTTTGGCCAGTTTGGCATTCTCCTCATCCAGAAGTTTCACACGGTTCAGGTAGGTCTCCAGACGTTGGTTAAGGTTCAGCATCTGTTCCCTCTCTCCTCCATAATGGGTGGAGGGTGGCTGCATGGATTTGAATGGCAGGAACTCCATGATGGACAGAGGAGAAGTGATGGAGCAGAGCTTCTAGGCTGTAGAGCGCTCGTGTGGGGCGTTTAGCCAGAGAAGTGGGGTTAGGCTGAAGGAGGAGGGCTTTTGTGGAGGGAATGGAGGGGTGGGGTGAGAGGAGGAGTCAGGAGAGAGGGTGGGGGAGGGGAGGGAGAGGACGAACCAAGGACAGAAGCACGGAGGACATCACAGAGGAGCAGAGAAGCACGGAGGAGATCACAGAGGAGCAGAGAAGCACGGAGGAGATCACAGAGGAGCAGCGAGCTGATTTTTTTCGTTTCTGCCATTAAAGATGCAGTGATCCTTACAATTTTGAAGCATGTGGAATGATGGTGACTGCATAATTTGGCATATTTACATTGTATGTTCATTAATATGCATTGTCCCTTTAAATAAATAAACTGAAATAGATTTTGTATTATTGTTTAATTAGAAAATAATACATTAATGTTAATCATTTTGTATTTTTATTTTGCCAGTGCCTTAACCTGCAGATGGAGGACACAAACAAGTTTTTCTCAGTATATGGACAGACGGACAGACCAGGCTTCATGTGAAGCTCAGAACCTTCAGAATTCCCTCACTGAGCTGCAGAGGCTGCACTAGCACTGACTCATACTTGGCTGCAGATGGGGTTTAGGTAGTGACCATTCAGATCAAAGAGGGTCCTATTTTGTTTAATACAAATAACTTGAATTACAGCATTACTATTGTTATGAGTAAAATCTACTGTAGATTTAATTTGAACATCTCAGGATCTGAGATCACAACTGGCTCATATAGATTGAATTCAAAATCTTACAGACTTGGAAGGTGAAAGCATCAGTGGTGCCCGTGATCATTGTGGTTACAGCAGATCCCAGGAGAAACTGTCCCTGAAATAAATAAATAAATAAATAAATAAATTCATTCATTTTGAGCAGGTCCAATACACCCATGAGTGCCCATGAGAATAGGATCACTCCGGCCAGCTGCCCGTTGATCTCTGCAGATAAGCTTCTCTTCACAGGTCACTCACATCAATAAAGTTATATTGATTGATACAGAAGTCAGGGGAAAGTGAAATCACAAGTGTCATAACTATTGTTATTGTGTTTACTGCTGAAGAGAACCCAAAATACTAACTACTAAAAGCTTGGGTATTATTGTCAAAATTTAAATTCAAAACTTTGAACACAACAAGACCCTCACGTGTCCTGGGCTGACCCTTAGACGTGACCAAAGCGCCCCCTGCTGTTGAAAACACAGAAGTACATAGAGCAGGCACCACTCTGTAACTCTGTATACTGTCATCTGTAACTGTCTACTGTCATGTGTAACTGTCATCTGTCATGTGTAACTGTCATCTGCCATGTGTAACTGTCTACTGTCATCTGTAACTCTGTCTACTGTCATGTGTAACTGTCATCTGTCATCTGTAACTGTAATCTGTCATCTGTAACTGTCATCTGTAACTGTCTACTGTCATCTGTAACTCTGTCTACTGTCATGTGTAACTGTCTATTGTCATCTGTAACTGACTACTGTCATCTGTAACTGTCTACTGTCATCTGTAACTCTGTCTACTGTCATCTGTCATCTCCACATGTGTGAAATACTGTCATTAGTTTGCGTCATACTGACAGGATGATATACGGTTTTAAGGCATTTTCTGTATTCATTGTTAGTGGTCATTCTTGCTAAAAGTTTATTCTCCAATAACAAATAGTCAAAGTTTAATGGGAAAAATCTGCCCAAAGCCTAATGTTTACGTTGGCATGGCCCCTTTCAGGTTGTAGTCACAAATCACACATGGTCAGTGAGATAAACAAATTAAAGGCCCTGTACAATACGTTTTCACATGTAAATGAGCAAAATTGCCCCAGAAGATTCTATTGTATTGTATAAGCAGCTCTGGGGGTCAAAATAAGTCAGCTGGGTGATAACCAGGAATTGCGCATTAGCATGCTAGTTGTTGCTCGTGTTGCAAAGCTCCATTCTGGCCCCTGAAAGTTGTGAAAAGCATTTATAAACTCATCACGGTGAAAAATCAGGATGCTCTGAATGCATTAGGTTGCATTACATTATATACATAAAAATAATGCATTATTTATTTTTTATTTTTATTATTATTATTTTTTTCTTACATTTGTAAGACAGTCAAAAGCAGGTAGTGCACCTTTAAGCTTAGTTTTGTTGCACGTTAGCATATTGGGCTAATATATTTGCATAATGTAGCCATGTGTAAATAAATTAAAAAAAAACATTAAAAAAAAGAGACAGCACATGTGTTGGTCAACTTGTCTATTTAATATATAAAATACGGTAAAACATACGCAAAAAGGGAGAGGGAGGAGAGGGGACCAATGGATACTTTGGTACAATAACAAACACTTCTGTAAAAGCAGTATAGAATTTGTAATAACATATCAGTGCATACTTTAATTATGAAAATATACACAAACTGTATATCATTCTCCAAAAACAACAATTAAATTATTATCTTTACAACAAAAAGCCAAAGACTAGCCAAACACAATATATTAGCTATCATTTATCATATTTTTTGTTCAATATGTT